>CAWUFW010024549.1:0-58587 GCA_963921515.1 Calotriton arnoldi | reverse complement strand
CCGAAACACCATTGAAGTCCTGTCCATGTAGCCCCTACTGCCTGTCAACCACACACCCCACAACTACGCCTATGTAAGACAAACAACACTAGACGCAACAGAGCGGAACAACATAAATGCACACGAACACCACTGAACCCATCAAACACACAGACACACCATGCACATACAACATACCATCCATCCCATCCGTCAGCCCCAGTCTCATGAAAGGCATGTCATCCGCACAGCTGCCACACATACAGCAGTCACGCTAAGATACATGCCCATGACCAACCATGTGCCAGAAGTCAATGAAGCGCACGACACACTGTGAGCAACAACACACAACATGGGCCACACCCCCCGAGCACTGCAGTGATGCACATGGCACAGGGCAGCACGCACACCAAGGAGATGGGACAACTGCAATACGTTGGCTGGCACACAACCATCACTCACTCATAACGATGCGTCCAATGCCATGTCCAGTAATCACAACAGACAGCAAATATGCAGGCCATGTCAAGCATGCACACACCTCAAACCATGCACTGTCATGCTGCCACAACACATGTCACGTTCGGCACCCATGGCTCACAGCATGTACCCCAAAAGCATATTCCCTCCCAAATGCGAATCTGGGGCATGGCCCCCATGTTGCCATATGCGTTCCTAAGCGTTCCATTTGAACCCCAAAAGCATATTCCCTCCCAAATGCGAATCTGGGGCATGGCCCCCATGTTGCCATATGCGTTCCTAAGCGTTCCATTTGAACCCCAAAAGCATATTCCCTCCCAAATGCGAATCTGGGGCATGGCCCCCATGTTGCCATATGCGTTCCTAAGCGTCCCATCTGAACACCAAAAGCAAAGTACAAACCAGACCCAGGATGGGCCAGGAGCCCGCATACACCAGAGTCACAATAAGTAGGGGCACAGCAACACACCCATCGGCATGGCCAATCCGTCCCATGCCACATGTGCACAGCACACAGTCCCATTGCCAAGCACACACAACTACAGATGCTACAGCCACACACACGCCTCCGGGAAACCCATGTACGAGATTGCACGAACTGTTAATGTCAGACGACAAATACATACTTCGCCAGGTGCAACACAATAACAAATCTCATTCTCTCCACAGGTGACGAACTGCTGGATGCTGGGGATGGAGCCAGCAGCCAGCACAGCCAGCCTACAAGCCCCCAACGAGGACACACGGATCTGGAGGATCTGTCCTCCTCTTCGGACACGGACCACCAAGCAGGCCCATCTGGTGTGGCAGGGCCCAGCCGCTCCCCAGGACCCCTCCTACCCACCAACCCATCATCCAGGGCTGCTGAACATTCCCAGCCCCTGCTGCCACTGTCGTTGCGGCCACACCCACGGTCATTGTGGCCACTACCACTGCCGCAACCGCCACCATCGCCGCACCGACCACCACCGCCGCCACCACCACCACGTCTTCGCTGGCACCAGCCCCAGCGCAGGTGGTGGCCCGGCCGACTGGATCCACCCTGGGAGCCACAGCGAGGACCGTGGTGAGCAATGTGGCTGAGTGGGCAGGCCGGTGGCAGCAGGACTGGTAGGAGGAGCAGGGTCAGGGAAACGCCAGCCTCCCTGGGAGCCATGCCCTGCCTCAAATGGCCAGAGTCCTTGGGGCCTATGAAGAGGCCCAAGGACAATGGGTCCGGTCTGCTTCAGACACGCGTGAGGTGCTGGGGGTGCTGAGGTCCATGGACGCCCGTATGGGCCAACTCGTGGACCTCATGGGCCAGCTGGTGGTGGCGGTGAGGTCACAGCCAGGGACAGCAGCTCCCCCTCCGCCACCACCTGCCGGGGCGCAGGGTCGAGCAGCAGTGTCCAGTTCCCCTGCGTCCACAGCCAGTGAGCACACCTCAACCACCAGCATGTCGCAAGCAGGCACCCCCTCGCAAGCGTGGAAGGGGCCGTCCGAAGTGGAAACAGATCTCCCGGGAGGACTTCGCACGCTCCAAGCGCAAGTGAGGCAGCCAGCCAGCCTTCCGCCAGCCTTCCTTGACCAGCCACTGCATTGACTTGGACTACGATCTCACTCCACACAGCCATCTGGATGGCATGTGTGTGTTGGACTATGGACATAGAACCAGTGGGTACACCCTGAGCATCACGCAGCCATGACCGACAGCTCATTGTCACTGCACGCACCACTTTTGTCATCACCTTACACACAATCACATGTCACAGTTTGAAATAAATGCACCTTTTACACTAACTGCTGTTTGTGCCCTGTGTTTTATTTGTACGGAATACAACGGCCACCTTGGGCGGAAAGGCACCTGATGCGTGGCATGGCAATGGAATCCGGAGGGCCTGTAGGGACCTAGGGGTGGGAGACAGAACAGGAGCACATTCAATGAGTGTGTCACACACCCATCACACAGTACATGTCAACAACTACAAGCAATGTACACACATCGCACAGAGCAATAGGGCACAATGCCACAGCCACCAACAGTGGCATACTACCCTGGCCATGGAGCGTTGACACACAGCACGCAGTGAACAAACGGCCACCCTGACACAGCACACACACACCTGCACAGATACAGCCACATCAGCCGTCGTACATGGACACTCACCGTCAAGTGAAGTAGCGGGCGATGAGCTGCTGCCGCACATTACCAGCTTCCTCCTCTCCGCTGTCCTCCTCACTCGAGCTGTCCTGGTCTGCGGGCTGGGGCCCTGGTTGATCTCCGTCATCCACGATGAGGGGATCTGCTTCCGAATGGCCAGATTGTGCAGCATGCAGCACGCCACCACTATCCGGCACACCTTCTGTGGGGAGTACGCCAGCGCACCCCGGTGCGGTCCAGGCACCTGAACCTGGACTTGAGGAGGCCAAAGGTATGCTCGACCACACGTCTGGTCCTCCCATGTGCCTCATTGTAGCGATCGTCTGCTGGGGTGCGAGGATTCCTCAATGGACTGAGCAGCCATGCCCCATTCGGGTACGCAGAGTCACCTGGGTGTGAGGGACACAGAGAACCGTTGCTATTCCAACTGGACAGGGGACAGCATCGCACAACCAGCACGCTACACCACTCCACATACTCACCGACAATACAGCCACGATCCTGTTGCATATTGGACATCAGTCGTGGCAAGATGCTGTTGCGCATTATGTGTGCGTCATGGGCCGAGCCTGGGAACTTTGCACACACGTGGGTGATCACCATGTCCGCAAGGCACACCACTTGCACATTCAGGGAGTGCGTGTGCTTCCTGTTGCGGTACAGGTGCTCAGTGGCCTGTGGTGGAACAAGGCCGACATGTGTGCAGTCAATGGCTCCAACGACGTGTGGGATTCTGCCAAGGGCATAGAATGCACCCTTCACTGCCGCCAATTCACGAGCCCTGGGGAAGCGGATGTACCTGTTTCGGTACAGCATCATGGCTGCCAGTACATCCCTCAGCACCTTGCTGAACATGGGCTGGGACATCCCTCCTCCAATGCCCACTGTGTGCTGGAATGACCCAGTGGCGAAGAAATGCATGGCGGCCATCACCTTAGCCGTGGGGGTGACAGCAGTCGGATACACCCTGCGGGGACAGAGATGGGGTTCTAACATGGCACACAGTCGATGCAGGGTTGGCCTGTCCAGCCGAAACTTCCTAATAACCTCTGTATCGTCCATGTCCGCCAGCAATTGGTATGGGCGGTCAATGTTCGGTCTCCGCCTAGGGACAATGGCAGAGGACACATGTCAAAGCAACACGACACATAGCAATTTCGCATACACATCACTGACATGACTGAGCAAGCACATGAGCCACAGCCCAGCTGTCAAGCTGGGACGGCACGGCCACAATACACTTACACATGTCTCCCAACAATGGCAATGGCTAGTGATACAAACCACTGCCATGTGCATGCACATGGGGATCTAGGCCCCAATGACTTGCGGGGCGTGCTGATGGGGACTGACTGCATATCCGTCAAGCGGCAACGCCACGGCAACATGAATGTCTGCTGAGCATGGAACTGCTTCCGCGGCTGGATGAGTATGGCACACGACGACGACGATGTGGGCACAGGCTGAGCGGCCAAAACAAGTGGGACCTGTGGCACGAGGGGATATGAGACAGTAGTAGGTGTCAGCACTGCACCCTATGTACAGCACTGTACGGATCACACCTCCCGAAACATTGACAGGTGTCCACATTGACAGCCCCATGCCAAGACGGCTGTGTGCTTGCAGTCACACGTCACAGGTGAGAGGTTACATTGCACGTGCCAGGTGGCAGACGTACATAGTGGGAGCTGGCATGTGTGTGCATGTGTCTCCTGTTCAGGATCCACCAGATGGGCGCTGACTCTGTACTGACCATTGGACACAGCATGTTCCGTGGAAGGCTTGTGTGTGTGGGATGGTGGCACTGGATGTGCCTCCGTTGGGTGGTAGGCCATGCACAGGGCGGGTACGTCGATGATTGCGCATTGTTGGTCACGGTGGGTGCACCAACTGAAGATGTGTTGCCCTGTGTTCAATTCCTATGTCCGCATGATGATGGACTGTAGATGTGGGCAGACTACACATTGGTCGATGTGCTGTCTATATGCATGTGCCTTCACACCAGGCACAGCTGCCCCTGCACATGTGACCCCTGCTGGACTCGCTGCTGGGTCTGTGGAGCTGATGCACCTTCTGCGCGTGGGGCGGACAGCTCTCCTCACTTCCCTCATTGCGCATGTCATGACTTTGCCGCAGGTGACATGGATCATGGAGGGCCCACATGTACGCGTGGGTAGGCTACACATGATTGTTCACTGGTCGCCACCCCCAGTCAGTGTTTCGAATGGGAAGGTTGTCGTGCTGGTGGTATGTTCGATGTGGCGGATGGGCGGGCCTAGGTGCGGGCTTACATTCCGGACATGGGGGGTAGTTGGATTGGCGACTAGTTGCAGTACACACGGGACACGTCTCTTCCTTTCCACATCTGGGTCATCCCTTGTACTAACTGACAGTGATACAGTCATCTTCGCCCCAGCCCTCATGTCCTCCCCTCGCTCCCCCAATATGCATGCTCACCTGCGAGGCTAGCGCTTGCACAGGCAGCCCCAAGCTCGCACCAGAGAGGGCAAGGAGTGTATGTGTGGGTCCAGTTGCACGAGTGGGCTGTCTCAGGGTATGATGTGTGGCGGGACGCCGTCCACCTGCGTGGTGCCCCAAATGGAGACCCGGCCTGCATGGACTATGCATCACAGTCTTCGCCTTCCGGATCCGCCACCTGCGACACCCAGTGGCTGTGGCTGCCCTTGCGGCCAGGCCGCGTCCGTCTGTGGCTGATGGCCCACACATTCACTCTTTGGCCTCTCTGGGGAGGGCTCGGGGGTGGTGGCGCACGCGCTTGCACTTAGTCGCAATGGCATGTGGCGTGGTTGGTATGATGGGCAATGGATGGGATGGTGCGAGCCACCTCCCGTGACGTCAGTGCTGCTTGTGCTGTGGTGCGTCCCCTACACTTCCATTTGACTTGTGCCATGCTAGACGTTGAGGTTCTATTGCCTGCGTGATCTGACCAGGAGGAGCGCGAGGAGACCTCTCACACACCATGCTCCACTGCCATCCCGTGCCCTGTATCGCCTGTGCGGATTGACTATGTTGGGGTTACACCTGGTCGACTGGGGCTGTGTGTGCCTTGTCAAGGGGCATGGCGGGCGCACAACAGGATCCAGCTTGTCCACAGAGGGTGGGCTGAGGTGCGCCTGGTACCGCTTTGTACGTGTGCCCGGCTGCTGTGCACACACGTGTTCACTCCCCCCGACAGGTGTCCTCTCACAATGCCCAGGGAAGCGGTGGTGTACTGTTCATGACCCCTCCCAACACGGCGTGCTCCAACTTGGCATGTGCGCATCTACCCGTCACACCCACCCACCTGAGCACTGCGTCCATACGACTTCACACGACACATGTGTGTCTTCCACAGTTGTGCTACTCATTTGCGTTGACATCCAATACCAGTGGACTACATGGTCATGTCACGACTGCCGTGTACTTCACATACTCTCATCCTCTCTCATTCGTACTTGTGAAATGAGTCAGCGGAGACAGTTTTGGTTTCAAACATTGTATTGAGTCTTCTGTCCTCTGTGATGCAGTATAGTGGACACTACTGGCAGCGGAATACATGTTGAGGATATACTGAGCATGATTGCAAATGGGATAGGGTGTGGGGTTACATGTGATTGGCTGTTGCATGTGGGATGTGGGCTTCAGAGTGACATCTGCTTGGCCAAGGCTGTGCTAATGTACATTTACGTATAGCTGCGGAGCTGCGGACTTTGACACAGACGGTATACATGTAGCCTACCAGACCGCTTGGCATCATGGGCACAGTCCATCTCAGTTCCATGTGACAGGTTTGCTGTGGTTGTTCCTCATGCACGCGTGCATGTGAGATGACATCAGGGCATGTGCTTGCGTGCATGCAGCGGCGTGCCACTTGTTGTTGCACTGTGGTGGTTACTGGACATGTCACAGTCACTGGGGTCGTGTTGTTGTTGTATGCACTTGTCGTCCATGCAAAGGTCCTGGTATGGGATTCCCGGGGCGGGGGTGGGAGGGGTGCAGCACCCACAGACTCCAGGCGACCTATTCATGTCCACTGAGCGGTGTGTGTGTCCATGGGCGCTGGATCCATGTCGTGTCCTGGTTGTTCGTGCAGTTCCGTCCATGTGGGTGAGATACACAGAGCCCATGCCACTGCCTCCCACGATGCATGCGGTGTTCCTGGATGTGATGGGGAACAGTGTGCATGTCCCGGTCATATCCGATGTCATGGCGATGTCGTTGATGGTGTGGTTACAGTTGCCGGTCGTTTGGTATGGCTGTTGTGGTGGTGACTGGCCAGTCCGTGCGGAAGCTAAGCATGGGTGCGGGGTTGGACATCATAGGTCAATCGGGGAACCTGCGTTGTGGTCCGACGAATTTACAGGTTGTCAGGTATGCGATGCCGTCCAGCAGGGCTTCCATGTCATTGGTGGTGTACATGTTTGCCAGCCAATGTAGCGGATGGTGGCTGTCAAGGTGTTGTTCGTAAGTTGTCCCTTGGAGGACCATGATGGGGCATGCTGGGTGACATTCGATGTAGCTGTTCTCGATGATCCATCGTGTGGAGGCACAGTGGTCCCATTTCAGTGCGGGTGCGATGTTGGCCACAAACGCCATGCCCCCATAGGCAGAGCAGGCCCTGTCGTGTGCGTCCAGAGGGAGGAGTTGTGGTAGCAGGTCCGCCTTCAGACATGCCGGGTTGGAGAGGCATATCTCCTCGGGATGCTGGTAGGGACACCTCCGACAGTAGAAGACGGGCATGACGCAGCTGAACAATGTGATGCGGTAAGTCAGTCGGTAACTTACGTTCAGCAGGGACAGGAGATCGCATCCCAATGTATGAAACAGGTTGGTTTTGTACAGCTTGAGCTGTTCGGCGTAGTTGGGTAGGTGTGTTGCGGTTGCCATTTCGCAGCGGTGCGTTGTGGTGGCGTGCTCCGGCTGTGTGTGCAGTCTGCAATGTGCACGCTCCGAGGTTGCTGTGAGCTCTGTGTAGTCGTAGGGAGACAGGACTTGTGTTCTGTTGGCTTGTTTGGAGGACACGGGCCCTCTTCCCACATGCTTCTCAGACAGTTCAAGGTCAGTGATGTGTGACTCCTTCCAATTAACTTGCATGTGGCCGACATGGGGAGTGTTTTCTTCTTTCTTCCCCGTCCGTTGTGTGCTTCTGTGATATGCGCTATCTGCCCTGTGGTCGGTCTCCTCGGCAAGCCTGTGTTGGTCTATTCTTGGACAATGGCTGTATTCACCGGCTTCTGTCGTAGGGCTGTGGTTTCGGAGTTGGAATGGAAGGTCATTCAGTGCTGTCTGCTCTCCCTTGTGTGGGCGGCAGGCTGCCTTTCCGCTCTGCGTTGGGCCTTGTGTGTGAATGTTATTCTTGGACCACCTGTTGTCGGTCCCCGGGCTCTTTGGTGTTCCGTTTTATATGTCTTGTTCATATGTGCAGGGTGGTATGGGTGTTTCAGTGTGGTACTGGCGTTCCTCTTCCCGAAGTGGCCCTGCTTCTCCTAGTTGGTGTTGCCGCCGCTGTGTGCTACGCCATGTTTGTTACACTGGGGTGTGTCCTGCTGTTGCGTGTCTTCACTGACATGTGTGCGTCGGTTGTGTGGCGTTGGGTGTTGTCCGTGAATTGGGCGTTGGGGACATGTCTGTGGCAGGCCTGTCACGTGTCATGTGCGTTCGGGGTGGGGCTGATGTGTGTGCTGCTTGGTTGTGTCCCTGTGTCTGTGTGCGACGCATGCATGGCGCTGCGGTTGGCCTCTGCGTTGTGCGCATGTGTGGCGGCGTCATCGCCGCTTTGGGGCCGTGACGGGGTTGTTGGTTCCTAGTCCCAGGTGGTGTGTACACATGTGTTACGCGATGTTACGATTTGGCCTGTGTGTCATATGTGGATGCAATGGTGGATGTGTAGTGTACACGCGCTGGTGGGGGTTGTCCGCTTTTTCCGCCCTTGCACTGTGTGCGCTGTTTGCGTGCACTTGTTGTGTGTGTGCCTACCTGCGTCTCCGCGGTACGTTGCGTCCTTGGTGGTGCATCAGCAGGAGCATGGGGAGGGCCTGCAGTGCTGGATTCATGCTCGGGGGAGCCGCTTCTTCGTTGTCCGTGCTCGGCGTCCGTGTTACCGCTTCGGTTTGTCGTACGGTATCTCTTGGCCGTGGGAGCCGTTTGTTTGCGGCATCGTAATTTATGCGCCGGGCGGGACGTGTTTCGTCGGACGGTGTGTGTCAGTTGGGCTGCGCCGCTACGTGTACGGGCGCACTTTGATGGCGGACGGTGTTGCTGGCTTGCCGGCGGTGTTTGGCCTACTTTTCGCATCGTAATTGGGCGGGCGTGTGGACTGCTGCGTGCCGGCGGTAACTGGTGGTTTTTGCATCCGCCAGCACGGCGGTTGTGCTTCCGCCCGCCATCGTAATGAGCCCCTTAGTCTCCAAAACTGTCGTACGTTTTTTGTTTCAATTGTTTCCAAAAGTTTCCCCCAACATTTTTCTTTAAAAACCCTTTTCTGGTTCCTAATTAGTATCTTATACTCCTTTTTCAATTTATTCAGGATTTCCTGCTTAATTGGGTCATATTTTTTCCGTTGATGTCTCTCTTCTCTTTTTATTAGCTTTTTCTTCTTTGCACACTCTAAATTAAACCACCCAGTACTTGATCCTTGTGTGGTTTGATTATCAGTCTGGCCGACTCCCTTATTTTTTAATTCTATTCTAAGGCATCGTACAAGATGTTCTATTGTTTCTTCAAACCATGACACGTTCTGCCCTCTTATATTTTCCAAACTTACTGTCTGTTGGAAGTTAGACAGTTTTTTTACATATTCCTCCGTTAGTTTTGTTGTCAGGCGTTTGGGGTACTCCACTTGCTGAGGGAGTACTATATCACGGTGCATTGTGGGCCCCCCACATAATTTAAAGTACAGGGGATTATGGTCACTGCCTTCTCTTGGGGAGACCCAAAAGCTTTCCACCACTGCAAAGTTCCATGCTTGCATGAACACATAGTCAATAGGGCATGTCTGTGTGCCTATCTTAAAGGTTTGTTTTGCTGGGCAATCAGATTCCATCCTGCCATTTAGACAGAACAACCCCATCGAGCTCAGATACTTCCCTAATGTTAATTCTTGCCTAGTAGAGGGCAGTTGGGAAATTCTGCTAGCATTATATTATATGCATGCAACGTTTCTTTGAACCATGGGTCGTATTTTTTGGGGTTTAGTTTATGATTGAAATCACCCATTACTATAATCGTATCATTCTCATACTTATCACATAATACCTCTATATCTTCCTTAAAGTGTTCCATCTCCCCCTCATACGCCTCCTGGGAGCACCATTGCATATATACATTCACCAGGACCATGTTCTCATACTTCTTATCTATAGCCGGTAGTGTTACCTTACAGGCAAGAAACCATTTACATGTTATGTTTAATACCATCTCTTGTTTTGCGATCCTTGTTGAAATAAGCGTCATGAGCCCCCCCGAGGGTCGACCAAACTTATTTTTCCTAGGTGGCTTGTGGAATTGGGAGAAGTCTTCGATCTCAGGGGTTTTATCGCATAGCCAAGATTCCTGTAGACATATAATATCTACCCCCGGGCTAGTTGTTTTACATTTTCTACTTTGTTCTGCTCTCCTAGCCCGTTTATATTCCATGATGTAAATATCAGGCTATGCAACTCCCCCTTTTCCTAATCGATATCGCTCAGGCAGTCGGCCTCATTCTGATTCCACTGGGAAGGACCTGGGAAACTATCTTCTTTACTCCAATTACCCCAAGAGGTACACAACTCTGCAGGTTCCACTGCTATTTGGATATTATCTTTTTCCCCACGTTCTCCAACTATCAGCTTTATCTGCCTTCTCCCCAATCCAGCATGGCAACTCAAAAATGTACTTTTTGGTTGGTAAGCCCCCTCCTCTTCTGGTGTTAACCTTATCCCTTCTTTTAGGATCTCTTTTTCTGCTTTTATGATAGCTGTCTTTACCAACCCTGAGTACACCAGTACCTTGGTGATTTCTTTCCCTATATTACGGTGGATGAAGCCTACCTGTCTTAGGTCCTTTGTCCCAATTCCCCTTAAACTTGGGCATTTGGAGAACGAGAAGAGTAACTGGGACCGATTTAGGGGTACTATTTTCCTTAACTTAAGTTTTTCCTCCCCCTCTCTGTTTCAGATGGCTCAAAATATAGCCACATATTGTCATTTGATTCTGCTGGGGTGGGACCATTCCTCTCATCTACCTGCTTCTTCTTCTTACTGGTGCTTACATTGGTACTTACATTGGGAAGGCTACCACCTACACCCGTATTCCTTTTAGTTCCCTTTTGCCCTTGGTTTTTATATATTATACTCGCCTTCTCTTCCTTGCTGTTGCTCGCAGTAGGTTTTAATTGCTCCTTTTTCCCTATTACCTTTGTTTTTGCCCTTTTTTGGGGTCCCTCCTTTGTCACACTTCTCCTAACTGTGGGGGTACTCTCTTTGGGGATTACCCATTGTAGACCCCTCTCACCCTGTCCTTTTCTTACAACCTTTTGCTTTCCATGTACTTCCCTTGGCCGTCTTCTTTCCCTCCGTAAACTGTGATGCTTATACAGCATGTATTCATCTCGTCTTCTAATCAACATCGGGCATCTTGAGACATAGACCTCCTGAACTTTGTTAGCTTGCTCGCTATCCTCTGCACGACCCTGGTTCTGAGTATCAGGGACCGGTCTTACAACCGAGGGCATTAAGTTCTTTATCCCTTGCAATTCCCCCACAATTTTCTGAAATTGTATTTCATGTGTTTTTAACGTTTCACGTTTTAACAGCTTTATTCGACAGATTTTAAGTCATAAAAGCATTTACAAAAATACAGATAGAATTAATTAGATAAAACAGCTGTCAAAGGAAAAACATGTAAATTTGATAATTGGATATATTTTTTAAATAAAGTGCACGCACTTATTATGGCCATCTTTAAAGTCTCAAAATCATATAACTGAATGATAGGGCATGCAATCCAAGCCTTTAAAAATTTAGGGGATACACATATCATAAAACTTGATAAAAACACATACAAAAAATATAATAAAAGCATTTAAAATATGTACAATACACATCACAATTTTAGATAAGTTAAACACTCATTTGAATCTAAATAGATAATTCTCACTATTGTGTCCTGGTCTACTTAATGGAAAGTGGCTGTATTTGGTCACATCATTATTTATCCTCACATAGACGTATTGAGTGGGCCCTTAATACCCATGACCACTCTAAAAATTTTGCCATGGCTATAGCAATTGTTGCTGAGGTATCGGTCCGCAAGATTCTTTCGGCTTCACTAGCCCGTCTGGTGCCCAGGAGCTTACAAATTGGGAACAACCAAACGCAACGCGAGCAACATACCCAGCACAAACAAAAAGAAGATGAGCCAAAGATTCATTGCTAGACTTACACACCGGGCATGTATCTACAGTTGGTTTATTCCATCTAGCAGTGAATGCTCTCACTGGCAATGTGCCTACCCTAAACTGAAAATACAGTTTACGGTCTAGCGGTTTCGTGATTAGATCCCAGTATATCTCCAGCTTCGGGATAACTTTATGTTCCAAAAAAGGCCAGTTAGAGAGGATGGCTCACTTAGTCTATTGATGTTATACTGAAACCATTCCCAATATTTAGCCTTCAGAACCTTCTTTGTGGGAAAATTTGAATTTTCAGGATCGGACCATAGGGAGGACATACCTATGTTAGACAAGAGGTCTCTGACCGCCCATAGCCATTTAATACGATGTAAAGCATCAGTCCTTATTATTTCTGAGAAGCCTTTCGCATAGCCTGCGAGCTCTGGCGTAGTTCAGAGCCTCCACCAATAGAGGAGGGGTCGAAGTTTAGCTATGGCTGCAATCGGTTTTCTCCCCAGATCAAATAATAATGGGCACATTGGGGTACTTTGTGGAAGTCTAGTAATTTTCCTCAAGAACCTATCTTCAGAAGACGTAAGAGATAATAGATTCTCACACCCCCAGAGTTCAGAACCATAGAGGACTGAGCTAATGACTTTCATGTTGTAAATTTCTAAAACTGGGATAATGGGCTTAGTATGTGAAGAGTTATGTTCCAGGTGTAAAATCCCTGACAATTGCCTATGTTTAAGGGATGCTAGATCTATCTGATGATCCCACTTCATATTGTCTTGAAAGTTAACCCCTAGATAGGTGAACTCCTTAAGCAGTTCTAACGTCCTATCATTCATTCGGATGCCCCCCTTGAAGGCCCTATGTGGATTAAATGCCATCAGTTTTGTCTTTGACACATTGACCTCCAAGCCCCGCCGTGAACAGAATCCCTCGAATGTTTTTAGGGCTTTCTGGAGACCGCTCGGGGTCTTGGATAGAATCAATGTGTCGTCAGCAAACATTAATATTGGCACTTTATCGCCTGCCAATACCGGGGCATCCGAAGGGGTGGAACCCATGTAGTCCACTATCCCGTTAATATATAATGAGAATAGCATTGGGGCCATCACGCAGCCTTGGCGCACGCCTCTCTCTACAAGGAATGATTCGGTAACTTCTCCCTGTCCACCCCATCTAATTTTTGCGCTGTTATCTTCATGCAGTCTAATAATCAAGGACAGGAGTTCTGATGGCATCCCTAGTTCTTGTAAGGTTAACCATAATTTAGTGCGGGGGACGAGGTCGAATGCCGACTTAAGGTCTACAAATGCGGCATAAAGGCTTCCCTTACCAATGGTCACTATCTTCCAATGTATCAGGACAAACCGAAACACCTGATCGATTGTTCTGGTGAAAGCTCGAAATCCAGCTTGCAATGGGGACAAAACCCTAAACTCCTCAATCCATTCTTGTACTCTATTGAGCACCAGCCTCCCAGTTATTTTCTGCAGACAATCAATTAGGCTGATTGGCCTATAGTTCCCAGGGCATGATTTGTCCCCTTTCTTATAAACAGGAATAATTTCCGCTCCTTTCCAGGAGTCGGGTATGGGGGCTCCTTGGGCGATAGCATTTGTCAACAAGGAAATATAGCGGCACCCTCTATCCTTGTCGTGTAAAAAGATATCCCCTGGTATGCCGTCTGGCCCTGGTGCCTTTTCAGCCAGTACTGATTTGAGTGCTGTCTCTACCTCAGCCCTACTGAAGGTGTCATCCAGGTATAATGTTCTTATAATCTCACCCTCCCCTCCAGATAGGTTTGAGGCATATTGGGGTTTAAAATGGTTCACCCAATCCGACTGCGATACATGGTTTTGAGGTCGCACAGCCTGTCCCCCATTGCCCCATTTATAAACGTTACAAAATAGTTTGGGGTTTTTCGTGGCGCAGGCTTCCCTAAGTTCCTGCCACCTTTTATCGTCCCATAATCTCTTAGCTTTAGCCTGGGTGCCCCTGTAGAGGGACCTTGCCGCTCGGACTTTTTTGGGGTCGCCACCTTTTATGGTTGCCCCTAAGGCTTGGCGTGCCTCTCGGCATTCTTTATTATACCATTGCCCCACTTTCAGATTAGGTACCTTAGAGTTCCTTCCCTGCTTAAAAAAATAGGTTCGCAAGTGGCTAAAAAATGTGTTGTGTATACATATTGAATTGGCTAGATCCCTATTTTTAGCTACATTGGCCTCTAGTTCATTAGTGGCATAATCCATGCTCTTGAGAATATTGTTTAACAAATTATTGTTTGACATGGTCACTTCAAGAAGTCCTTGCAAAGTTTTTTGCAACATCAACATTATATCCAGCATTGGATTTGCTGGTATTCCTGATAAGTCTATGTCCAATGACGTGATATATGTTGATTCTTCAATGGCCTCTATTCCTTGATTTACAGATCGGCCGGTACAATTATCTAATGATGCTTCCCTAGTCAGGTCCACTTCAGCTCTCTTTATACTTCTTATACCACCTGAGGTATTACCCGCCCTTTCAGATTCTTCAGCACTACTCCTAAAGAAAATCTGTGGCGAAGAAGACAACCTAGGTTCTATAATAAGTTCACTTTGGCTTAAATTGAATTGGTTGAGAAATGATGCTTCAGGAGTGGGGGTGCCTGTGTCGTCATGTTCTTTTTCGTGTTCTTTATTAATATCCGGGGTTCTCCCTGGAGTATTCATCCTCTTGTAGTGCTTGCCTACGAAATCCTTAATTGAATTTGGCACAGACGCTCCCCCTTTCGCACCCATTTGCGTGTTTTTACTTCCGACGACCTTTTTTCGAGTTGACCTCTGTTGTTTCATATTTTGGCTCCCCATGGGCTCCTCCGAGTACTCGTTATCCTTTGCAGGCTCATTTGGCACTTTAAGGAGGGACTTTGATATCTTACCTACTTTTGTCCTTCTTGGTGCCATTTTCAGTAATTCTTTTCCAGCTTTCTATAGTTCTTTAACCTGCCTTGACCAGCCTTAATGGTTTTGTTCAGTGACTTTTGAGCACACACTGGTTCAGGGGATTTCCCAGTCCGAGGCAGCGTGTCAACTTTTTGACTTCCAAGTACTCACTGGAACTAAGTGCCCAAGATAGAAAGGTAGAAGGAAACACTTACCTCTGCTGTGAAGTGACTGGCTGCCCGTGTTGCGGGAAGAATTGAGTGAGCTTCAGGCAAACACTTCCCTGCCCGATTGTTCACCTTCTATTCCCTTCTTTCGCTATCCTTAATGACTCCCTGCCGCTACTGCTGACAGGAGCCGGTTACCTTACGGACCCGGTCTCGGTCCATTCCTTCTTCGCCGCCGGCGACCCACAAACTTCTAGGTCCCGTTGATTAAACCGATATACCTTCCTCCCCACGATACCACGATACCGCTTCTTGCCGCTCCTCGTAGCAACCCCTTTCCACGCTCAAAATTCAGTACATTCGTAGTTCAACATTCAAAGTTCAACGCCGCTAGGCTCCGGCATTGCGCCTCCACAGCAGGAAGCGGGAGCGGGAAGTGAGGGGGCGTGGTCAACGTTCGTTCCGCAGGGGTTTCGGCGTTTTCGGCGTTGAGATTACCAGAGACGTCACGGGCAGCCATACAGCGAGTGCCCGTTCCCATTCTTTGTCATGGAGGGGCCTTTGGAACTCTGCTTCCCATTTTTCGCGGAGTGGGGTGAGGGTGGGGTGCGCCCAGTGCTCGCACGCTTTGTACTGCCATATCACTAAGTGTCGCCCAGGGCCCATCTGCAGAACTGTATGTAAGACTGGGTGTGTGGGTGGTTCTGTGTCTATTGTGTACCACAGTTATTAACGAATCTGTAAATGACAGATCTAAGAACCTAACCAAAGGGAAGGGCTTCCGCTAAATGTGCGAAACAATGCCCCGAATCTAAGAAGAGAAAATTCTCTTCTTGAGTCCCCTCACTCACCAAGGGTTGCCCCTAGGTGACATGCTTCATCAATGGGGCCATCCCAGACATCTACTGTCTGGGATGGCAGGCGTGCTGCAACCTGCGGAACTACGTAGGAGCACTTTTTGTGAAAAAATGTGTAGTGCAGTGTTGGGGGGAGTGGCGAAGGTGATGCTAAAAATACCTAGCTAGTGAGCGATTAGTTTATTCCTGCTCCTAGTTGGTATGGATAAAAAGGGGTTAATAATAGGGAGAAAGTGTAACTGTTATGTGTATACTATCCCTAGTATTTGGTCGACATGTTTCGAGGTGTCCCCTAAAACCTCTTCTTCAGGACCACACGGGGACCAGCCCCATGAATACCACTCCGTGAGAAAAACAATCCTATACTAAAGAAATAATATAATAAAGAACAGGTGCACACCTAATGTGTGAGCACCAAAAATTAAATACATAGGGTTGTAATCAGGCTCGTAGTATCTGTTCAAGGAGATAAAGTGACAAAGAGATTAGTACATATTGCCTGCCCACCTCTCACGTGGGCAGGTCCAAGCTATATGCAGTGCTTAAATCAATGCGTTCCTCTATAGTTTGTGTCGGTGCCCTTAGTAGTAAAAATTATTGAATTAGTGCTTGTATCTAATGTGACACCTTGGAACACATTGGACTACTCTATTGTGAGAAAGCATGGTTATTCATTAAAAACATTGTTAAAAAGGAAAAGAAACACTTGTGAGCAAACATTACAAGACAAAACAAACATATAAACATACTGTTCACAATTTGTAAGAACACACTTCTGTTTTGGCAACGCTGTGCCTCATGGACTGCCAGGGTGGAGGGGCTTGTAGTAATCCTAGAAGAATGTATATAAAGTATTTGAGTCAAGGGGAGGGCCATGGGTAAAAGCAAAATACTGGTTAGTTATTCCCCATAGCGTGGCCTGGAGGAAAAAACGAGCATTTTTCAGGGATCCTGGGTTCCTGTTAGGGAAGAAAAGATCTTACTTGGCTCAGCACTCCTCCGTCAATGACACCTACTCGTACCCAGGCGGACCGCATATTAGCGTGTCTTCAGCTCGATGTTGCTTAAATACTGGCAGGAAAAGCCCAGTCATGCTCATATGCGAGTAAAGACTAGACCGCGGTTGTAAGAAAATGGCCGCCTAGTTTCGGAATTTTGTCCGCGGCATTTTGGGAGGATCATTTTCAGAGTTGGAATTTTTTTTTAATTAAATTAGTGGCATTGTGAAACTGGGGGATGAGTAAATAATAATTTATCAGTATTTTTTTAGGTTATTATCGCAACTGAAAAAAGACTACGACAAAAAGAGAAAATGAAAAAAGACTATGAACCAAGGTTACTGGCCATTTCATTATTGGCAAAGTTCGAGCGCCATATTGAAAGTAGAGACCTGAATTGGTCCACCTCCAATATTTAGTTGAAAGATTATCAATTGAGGTGTAGTTAGTATGGTGTCAACCTGAGAGGAGAAACTACTCTAAAGCCTATGTTTGATAGCGAGGCAGTAGGATTTTGACTGTTGCTTTTGTGTGAATGTGGATGCGGTCGTTAAGTAATTACAAGTTCCTTGCATAATGCCAGTGGAGTTACAAAGGCAATGTGAGGTCTCACATGGGAGTCTGTTCATGGGACCTTTTCTTGGAGGTGATTTGAGTACCGTCCGGTCCTCTCACCTGTGAGGTAAACAAAATAGTCCCGGAGTGGTATTGGGATTATTATATCTGCATCTCCAATGTACCCAAGGTGTAGTTCATCTTGTGAACTGTCCCTATGGGATATTATCATTTAGACCTGTCGTATCTGTGTGCAATTTGAACACCCATCTTTGTTCTTTTTCCAGCAACTTCTGTTCTAAATTGTCACAGTGTGTCATGTGTTCTAACACTACCCATCGCATGTCATTTGGGGTGTGTTTCTTTTCATTAAAGTGCGCAGTCATCCTTGTGCTTGCCCTGTGGCACCTGATGTTGCTACGTTGCTCACATATTCTCGTGCTGACCTTTCTAGTAGTCATGCCTACATAGTGTAGGTTACAGCTACATGTGATCATGTATATCACCCCTGAGCTGTTGCATGTCGTGAACTTTCTTAATTCCCAAGTTGTTCCTGTGTTGAAAGTCACCTTCTTCATGGTAGCAGTTAGGTGGCACACACTGCAGTTGCCACATGGGTGATGGCCTGTGGGTAACGTACTGATTACCTGTTGGTTGTTCTTGAGTTGGGATTTTGGGCGAGTGTGTACTAGGATGTCCCTGAGGTTCTTGCCTCTTCTATGTAAGAACATGGGTAGTGGGATATTTAGTTTCCCACTGTTGAGGATGCTCCAGTGCTTTCTTACTATCTTAGAGACTTTGTCCGATGCTATGTTAAATGTTGTTATACAGATGGGTCTTTTGTCTTTTTCTCTGTCCTCTTTTTCATATGTTTCCAGAAGAGCGTCCCTGTGATTATTGGCTGCTCTTTTTTTTGCTTTATTGATGGACTTAGCAGGGTATTTTCTCTTCCGGAGTTTTTCGGATAGGTCTTTTGCCTGTATTTCATAATCCCTTATTTCTGAGCAATTCCTCCTGAGCTGGAGAAATTGGCCAAAAGGGAGGTTTTCTTTCAGGTGGCAAGGGTGAAAACTGTCATAAAGTAGTAGGCAGTTCTTGGCAGTGGGTTTAAAGTGAGTGGTAGTCTTAAGAGTCCCTTCTGCCGCATAGATTTTGAGATCTAGAAACACCAATTCTGATCTGCTCATGGTGTGTGTGAATTTTAGGAATGGGTCCTGTAGATTGAGCCATTGGAGGAACTTGTTTGCTTCAGATTCGTCGCCTTTCCATACCATAAGGACATCGTCAATGTACCTCTTCCATTCCAGTATTTTTTCTCGGTGTGGGTTGTTGTCTGACAAAATCTTGTGTTCTTCTAAGTGGTAAACATACAATTGCCACACTTGGAGCAAAGGTACTCCCCATGCTGGTCCCATGTCGTTGTCGGAACAGGATGTCCTCAAAACGGAAAAAATTCTCAGTCAAAGCCCATTTACAGAAATCAAGGACTATATGTTGTGGTGTGTGGTAGGGCCATTCTGCTCCATATAGGGTTTCCTTTAGGATATCTAGGGTTTCTTTGTGTGGTAAGCTCGTGTATAGGCGCTCTACATCTAAGCCAACGAGGACGTTGTGTGCAGGGTCAAAGTTGAGATCCTTGAGTAGGCAAAGTACTGCTTTCGTATCCTTTAAATATGTATTGGTTTTTTGTATCAGGGGGCGTAGAAAGGCATCTGCAAATTTTAAAAGTGGTTCTAGGATGGATCCGATACCAGAGACAATGGGACGTCCTGGAGGGTTTTCCAGTGACTTATGAATTTTTGGGATAGTGTAGAAATAGGGCACGACTGGTTGGGTATTGGTCATGAATTCTCCTTCTTTCTTAGTAACCCAATCATGTGTTAATGCTTCTTCAATCATGCTGGTAAGCCCAATTCGTAATCGTTCTGTGGGGTCTTTTTTGATGCATTCATAATTTCTTTCGTCTGACAGGAGCCTCAGGCATTCACTTCGGTATGCCGCTTTGTAGGACGATGCCACCACCTTTATCAGCAGGTTTTATTGTGATGTCCCTGTTGTTGGCCAATTCCTTGATGGCTTCTTGTTCCTTCTTGGTGGTATTATGAAATGTTTTTATAGTTCTTGGATCCATCTCTCCTACTTCTTTTAGAACCGCCTTTTTTAAAGGCTAATAGTTCTACCGGTAGTGTGACTGATGGCGGTGTAAATGTAGATTTTGCATATAAGCCAGCGTCACCTCTTTGAATTTCCATAGTTGGTTTGTTTTCAAAAAACACCTGTAGCTTAATTTTCCTTATGAATTCATTCAGCTCACAGCTGAGCAAGAACTTATCTAAAGTTGGTGTAGGTACAAAACTGAGTCCTTTTTCTAGGACCATCAGTTGTGTTGTTGACAGGGTAGTTCCCGATAGATTTACTACTAGACTGGGTTGTTGCTGGTTGTCGGATAGTTCGGTGGGCCCATTCTCCTTTTCACATCTGAACTTTTCCAAATTCTTGAGATTCTCATAGTGACTGTCCTGCAGTCTCTCCATTCTCCTTTCTCTCCGCCTAAGAGAATTCTCAGCCTGTCTTGCTCTATGCCACTTATAAGCTCTAATGGCTCCCAATAAATGGATGACACAGATCACAACTATTATGATGGGCTTCAAGATATAACCAAGAAATCCCTTCCCAAGATTTGCAAATCAACTTCCAACTTTTCCAAATCCTTTGCCAACCTTATTTGAAATTCCCTCTGTGGCCAAATCATGTATCTCACGGTATATCTCAGTAATATTGTTTATATACTTCCTTAGATTCTTACTATTGTCTGGGATATACGTACAACACTGTTGAACCCTCAACATTTTACAAACTCTGCCTTCTTTTGCTAACAATACGTCTAAAGCAAAACGGTTTTGCATCACTATAGCCCTTATCGAGACCATCTCTCCATCCACAAGTAATAAAGACTGAGCTGTATTCACTGACAACTTATCCACAATAGTTGATATCCTTCTAATCTTCACATCATTCAAAACCACTCCCAGACTCTGTATCATTGCTCCAAACTCATCTCCCACAATGTCTCCTGCACTTGTACCACGTTTCTCTCTATGAGAATGCTTCCCTTCCAACTGCCACAAATCCTCCACATGATATATCTTGGGAAATATAACAGCCACATAACATGTGCCATACCATTACTGGCAATCGAACAAACGCATTATTCCCACATACAAAGTACACATTCAACACCACTTGTACCCTGCAATGATCTCTTTACAGAGTATTCAATCGGGAAAATGTGATCGCATACACTCTGCCCCACAAATATCTTGTCATAATATGTTTGCAGCTGTATGATGCGAAGCTTCTCTTGTTGTTGTAAATCTAAAGCTATTGGACCATAACTTCCCCTTGCCTTATGGGCTAACTCCTCCTTAGACCTCTCTACTGTTCGGTATAAATAGTGATTGCCTATGCCTATCTTCTATCTGATCTACAAATTTCTTTTCTATGTCAGTTAGCATGCACGTCAAATTATGTCTATGCGCATAAGCTGTATCTAATGTGAGAGTAGGCACAAAATATTTTCCCATTCTCTCTTCTTGTTTGTAATAATCATACTTATTCAGGTGCTTGTAAGCTGTAACCTCTGAAAGCACTGCATCGTAATTTGAGAAATAGTGCTCATAATGTCCTTGCCATAAAACATGCTAAGCGATATACTACAAGTGATACCATACATCAGAGGTAAATGGTAGTACCTGATACCCTCCTCTACTGATGCTGGCAACTGCATGCACACATAACAATCTCTCACATCCATCGTGTTCACAAACTCATATAGCAACTTCGCCTATGCATTCAAAGTATAATCACCTCTAGACAAATCTATGTGCAATAAGCGACTTGTTTGTTCTATCAAAGCACTGTCAGATCCTCATGTACCCTCCTTTGTGCCAGAAGTAAAAGGTGTGGAAGTCCCTTGTACTCCCACCTCATCAGCTTCTGTTTCATGTGCATTAATAATGGACATAGTAATGACTACAGTTATAACTATGACTACTCCTACTATGAGTGCGTCTATTACACACTTCGTTCTACGGTTCGAATTTCCAGACTCCACTTTGAATCGAGTTCGGATTGTGACTTGCAAGAGGATCAAAATAAAATCTTTTCTCTGCCTCTCACTTGTTGCACAACAAAGTTCATACACAATGTCTTGAAGTCATAGAATTAGTTTGTACTCAGTTTATGATACAGTTATTTACACAGTTCAAAGACTAACCCTAGCCCTCTTTCTTCTTCTACAGAAAAGTCCATAATTTTATTCTTTTTCTACTTGGGCCTAGGTTATCTTCTTAGAGTAACACCTTTTTATTACAGTTGAATTTACGTAATTTATGAGATCAGAGCCAAGTTCCTCAATGAAACCCTGCAATATTTCTATACGAAATGCTGCCATCTCCTGAGCTGATGGCTGACGCCCAAACATTGGAAATGAAAGCTCTTCTAGAATCAGGTTCCGCAAGCCACTCAGTGTCGGAGGATCTGGTACAGTCAGTGTCAGAACTCCATTAGCTTCTACTCCAGGGACCAACAGTTCAATATCAATTATCAGCACTGAGGTTCCGCACCTCACTCGTCCGGATCTCAGTCTCCCGGACCTCTCTGTTCCCTGCATCTGTGACCAGATAAGTCCACTCCGGGGCAGCGTATCTCTGCACGGTACTCTTGCTCTTCTAGATCTTCTCAAGCTCCCTTGATTTTGCTCTGTATCGCTTTGCTCTGTTTCAGACGTTTCAGATATGGGAGCAAGATCTCTTTCAGACGCAAGACTCAAGTTCTGCCTTTCTTGTCTCACCGGCCACGATTCTCTTTCAGCTTCAGTTCTTCTCTGCAGCACTCGACCACTTCTCACACCAGTCTTTTCAGCGGAGTCTTACTCTATACCACTCGCAACGTTACCGTCTCCCTCAGAATCGGTACCTGAGCCTTGTGTAGCTTGACCCCCTCAGCTCAACAAGGTGGGTAACCAGCCTCGTCAAGAACCCCCACAGCTTGGCTTGCCCTCTCCAATGGCCTTGCAACCACAGCTTGATTTCTTTCAGGGAGAGGAGCTGTTTCCTCCAAGGGTCCTGGAACTCTGCAGGTATGGGAGGCGTGAATCCAGTTTGGCAAGCCTCCGCACTTCACAGCAGTATTCATCAGCAAGATCACCTGATACGGACCTTGCCACCATGCATCAAGGCAGTTCTTCCTCATGTGTTTCCGGACCAAAACTCAGTCCCCAGGACATAGGTCATGCAACAGGTCCTACGAGGTCGGTGCAGTCATAGCTTTAACCTGGTGAGACACAGAACTGACCACATCAGCCAATCCTTTACAATAATCAAGGATCAAATCATCGGTGATGTTTATCAATGCTGTGGATGGCACCGCAGGAAAGTGCATCACCCCCCCACCAGTATTTCATGAGGCGAGAGTCCTGTTCTCTTATCTGGAGTGCTACGCAAACTCATCAGCACCAAGGGAAATGCATCAGGACATGTAACACACCTGGGGCACACTGCTTCTGCAAACACACGAAACTTCGGATTGAACCATGTTTGTCTGAACATTCGCACCATATCATCCCTCCCAATGTGAACTGCTCCATGAATCTGCCTTGCCATTTGACTCAACAAACAATCTGGTAACACTGCTCTACTATCTGTTGAAACCCAAATGCCATCATCTCTTTTCTCGCAACCTGCCTTAATCCAACTAGCTTCTTCTTGGTCTGACACTTCTCCCTGCAGACGCTTGACCTCATGCCAAGTGTCTACTATGGTTAGCATCAATCTGAGCTCGGTTCTTTTTGTGCTCTCTCCTGAGTAATTCCCCTTGAAAATGCAAGCGTGTACAGCACAAAAGCATGCAGCTTTATCCGCATATCGGTTACCCTTAGTTACAAAATCTTCCCCCTTCCCATGGGCTGCACATTTTACTACTGCCACTTCCTTCGGCCGCATTAAAGCTTCCAACAGGTGTCTCACATATTCCCCATTCATGATAGGAGATCCTGATGACGTTAAGAACCCCCTTTGTTACAATAGCTGTCCGAAGTCATGAACCACACCAAATCCATACTGGCTATTGGTATAGCTGGTGACTCGGATTTGATCAGAAACAAGGCATGCACGTGTCAAAGCAATGATTTCAGCTACTTATGCGGAGTGTACTCCCTGTAACCAAGCAGCTTCCACAACTCCAGAAATGGTGCAGACAGCTGATGCTGCTCTCAGATGACCCTCATTGTCTCTTAAACATGAACCATCTACAAAAAGGACTTGATCTGATTCAGGCAGTGGTACATCATCGGTTTAGTAGAAAGTTCAGTCACATCCAGACAGTTATGGTCCTCACAATCTTCCCCTTCAACATTTGGAATAGGCATCAAGGTAGCAGGATTTACCATAGAGCATCTTTTCAAGGTAACATTTTCTGAGGCCAATATAGCTTGCTCATAACGGGTAAGCCTATTGCTAGTCAGATGCTGTGTTTTGGTTCTCGTCATCAGGAGCTCAACTGAGTGTGGAACATAAACAGTAAGTGGATGACCCATCACAATACTTTCACATCTTTCAGTGCTGACACCAGTTGCAGCAATGGATCTGAGATATCCGGGCAACGCTGAAGCTACAGGATCTAATGTAGCTGAGAAGTAGGCCACTGGTCTACGGACACCCCCATGTGTCTGGGTAAGTGCAGCTAGAGCACAACCCTCCCTCTCACAACAGAACAAGGAGAATGCTTTGTTGTAATCAGACATTCCCAGAGCCAGAGCACGATACAGGCTCTCTCTCAGCTCCAAGAAGGCGACCAAACAGTTGTAATCCCATGGTACCGGATCGCTCACATCCTTGAGCGGCAGTTTCTGTAAAGGCTTCGCCTTCAATGAAAGATTGGGAATCTATTGACAACAATAACCAACCATTCCCAAAAACATCCGGACTTCCTTTTGAGTAGTAGGTGGATTAATTTGCATGATCGCCTCAATGCGGTCTGGTGTCACCTTTCTCTTGCCTTTCTCGATATGAACACTGGACCTCAGGCAAACAGTACTGAAGTTTGTTCGGTGACACCTTGTGCCCATTTTCAGCCAGGTGATTTAACAGAGCAATGGTATCGACCCTACAAGCTTCCTCGGTCTCTGAAGCAATCAGTAGATCATTGATATATTGCACAAGTACTGAACTCTGCGGCAGCACTAAATTCTCAAGGTTCTTTTTAAAGATCTGATTAAAGATAGATGGACTCTCAGTATACCCTTGAGGAAGAGGACACCATGTTAACACACAGTTCTCCAGCCGGAAAGCAAATAAAAATTGGCTTTCCTCATGCAAAGGTATTGAAAAGAAGGATAGACACAAGTCATTGACAGTAAACCATTCTGCTTCACGAGGGATTTGAAATAGGATCACAGCTGGATTCAGTACACCAGGACAACATGGAATCACAATTGCATTGACCTTCCTCAGGTCCTGTACAATCCTATACTTGCCATTTAGCTTCTGCAATCCCATTATAGGTGAATTACATGTACTTCCTCTAATCTCCTTTCGAATGCCTGGTGCAACTTGGACTCAATTACAGGTGTTATTCCCGCCACCGTTTCCGGGGTCAGGTTGTACTGCAGCGTTCTCAGAAATTCAGCATTTGGTTTAATCTGTATCTTAACTAGCTCAACCCCTCGAATCAGCCCTGCCTCCTCTCCTGTAAAGTCCCACACCACTGGAAAGACAGTGTCTCTCAAGTCATATGGTAGCTTGTCTATCATTAGCACAGGAAACATTTCTGCGCACAGATTTTGGTTTGCCAGTTTAAATGCAATATCGTCATCATTAGTCTGTAATTTTACTCCCCTAGGCGTGCAATAGATTGTACAATTCAATTTACACAAAAGGGCACGTCCCAACAAACAGACTGGACTTGAATCGCACACCACAAACTGGTGTCGATCCTGGAATGTTCCTATTCTTACACGTAACTCATCTGTCAAACGATTAGTCATGCTCTTATTGGCAACTCCTACAACTTGTAACGATTTTCCCGAGTGGGGCAGGTTTGGGACTACTGCAGATCTCACAGTAGAACGGGTAGCCCCAGTATCAATCAAGAATGTAATGGGATGACTGTCAACATCTACCTTCACAAACGGTCCACTCTGGTCTACCTCTAAGTCTACCCCAAGAACACAGTCTTCCTCCCCCCTCGGGCACCGTCATTGTAACGGGCCCGAATCAAACTCATCAAAAGTCTCAATGAAAAGCATTTGCTGGTGCACTCGGTTACTCTGTGGAATTCTTGGAGGATGGGGTACCTGCACCTGCTGACTCAAACCCTCCCCCCCATTCATGGATCTAGGTCTTGTCACAGTATTCATGACATCAGGCGCTTGTGCAATCTCTTCATCTTGGAGCTGATTTGCTGGATTTGCTCGGCACCCGCTCTTCCAAAGCCCGATTTTGTGACAAAAATGATAGGCAGTGTTCCTCCTAAGGGGGCCCAAGTCTAATCCTGACTTGGGATCCGTTCCTCTTCCTCTTCCTTATCCCATAGGGGCACACATTCTGGGTCCCTCCTTGACTAGTCCACTGTTTCCGACCCAAAGTTCATCCATTTATCTGTGCCTGCTATACCCTATCCGCATTTCTCATCTGTACCAGCATTAGCTTGTCCTTCATCTTCCTGTGCTTGGACTCTACTTCATCACTAGAGTATCTGGCATATTGTAGGATTTCATCCACAGACTTATTTTGCCAGCAGATCAAATGCTGTTGGATCATGAAGCTAATCTCTGGTCTCAATCCTAACACAAACTTGGAAACAAACTGTACCATATCCTTAGGGTCTAGAGTATCCAGCCCACTGTACTGCTTGAAGGCTTGCAAAAGCCTCTCATAGTAGGCATGCCCTGATTCTTTAGGCTCTTGGGTGGTTCGATCTATCTTGACCCAATCAATATCCTGCAGGGCGACCTTAAACTACAACCATGTGATTACCTGCTCAAACTTTTTCATAACCATAGGCGAGGCGCCTTGCATTACATGATCTCTTCCTGGTTCAGCAGATAGCCAATCAACACCAATTTTACATCCATCCCATAAATCACTTGGGACACAAAATCAATCCACAACACTTTTGAAATTTTTACAAAGCAGTTGACTTGCTTGTACCATTCAGCAGGTTTCTCCCTCAGCCGAGGAAAATAATTTGTAAACATGGCCAAATCACCCCTGCTCCAAGGCACATGCACATACCCTCCACTCGGTGCCTCTAGCAATGGGTAAACCTCCACTCCCGTGGTCCCCCCTCCAGGAGGCGGCGTATCTCATATCCCTTTCTTTACACTCTTCTTCTTGGACCACCTTTCTTCCCACTTGTCAAGCATGCTCCATGCGCGTATTCCTATGACCAACTCCCAAATGTGTGTTTTCAAACCCATTATCCTTTTCTCTTCCAATTCCTGATCACTGTAATTTAACCTATCACTTCCCTGTAACATTTTAGTTTTGGACAGGTCCACATCATACTTCTGGGCCAATTCGATCAACTTCTCATGTGCTTGCCTTGCCTTACGAGTAATGTCCTTCGCCTCAAACAACAACTCATCCTGCTCACACAGTTCTATCCTTTCCAAAGGCAAGCTCCCACTGATTATCTTGTCTACTTCTGCTTTCAACCTCACTACATCTAACAATTTTGCCTTTATTGCAGCCTTAATTTTGCCTTTATTGCAGCAGTCATTCTCTGACTCGACACACTAGTCTGTCCTTCCCTTTCACTACTCTGATTCCTCGGTCAATCTTCTGAAACTGTATTCTGTAAGACGTGCTGATCTCCAGAAGCTTACTGACTCATTCCCACCTCTGATATTTTCCCCATGGGTCCTTTAACTGGAGCTTCCCACATTTTCAAATCTGACTTAGAATTTGCCAATGAACCTGACCGTACCGTATTAGACCAACACGCACCCTTGAAGGGTCTGCGGTTGCTGCCAATGGAGTACTAGCTTCCACAGGCACCAAAAATGGACCTTTCCCATCCATCGTGACATTTCCCACTGAGTTGATTTTTTCTCCCAGTCCTGTCTGTTGCTGGCTACTGCTTTCCCTAAATTCGGATCGTACACAGAGACTACAGGTCCAATGGTGACCGGTACCGTAAGGGCTTCCGGTAACTGTATGCCAGCGTTGACTTCACTTGTCTCAGTCCCTCCAAGCACTGGCATCCCTGTTCCTTCTGCCCCCGTTGAAATCTTTCCCACTACTCTCGAACTAGGGCCTGTCTGTGGTTGTTCCATTCTTTCCATGCTCGTTGCACCTGTCAGTTCTGACCGTCCCTCCTCTGAATATGGATTATAGGGTGGAGGATGCTCTGCTAATAGTCTATATAACAGGCTGTCATCAGTTTCACTTCCATCATCCCCATTCCTATTCCGAGCATCTCCATCTTTCACTAACAATGGGTACAGCCTTTCTCCCTCAATGGTGTCTACTCTCCACCTCTTCAACTGTGCATCCCAATGTGCATCCTGATATGCCTTCATTGACCTTTTCATCCTTCCCTGAGATTTTTCCCTGTTCTTTGTGTGAGCTGCTCGCATCCAAGCTTCTAATGCCTCAAACTGTGTTGGTCTAGGCGGGGGTCGGAATGAAGACATCACTCCGCTCAACTGGAATAATACTTCCAATCGGAATGACCCATAACGAGGAAAAGCCAAATCTCCCTCCTTCTCAGTAATCTTGTGCCAATTTTGAAGCCAGACTATAATATGGAGACCTACGTTCATTGCCATGTAATGTGCCGGAGTATCCTCAGGCAGTGCTTCCTCACCCACTTGAGTTATCACACCTGTGTCTCCCCTGCACAAATCTCGTAGTACCCTAAAGCATTGCATGATTAAGCCAAATTCTTTTCGCTAACGAAATTTCCTTGCTTCAGCTTCCTGATGACAACCAACCAATCCCATCGCGGTGTTACACCAACCAACCTATCACAGCGCGACGCACTCCTCACAGCGGTTCACCCTCCTTCACAATCTAACCATACGCATTCACTCTTGCAATCATAGAACCAAGTAACTGTCTGTCTTCCCAATGACCGGATAGTTACAACGAACCAAAACAAGTAATTGTCTGCCTTACTAAGAGATCGATAGAATTCAATCACTCAACAACATTCACGAACCGTGACCCTCGACCTGCGCTGGCCACTTGAATCGCTATAGTCTACCCATGCGCACTGGGCTTTCCACACATGATTCTAACAAATCCACTCACACAGAGTTCCCTGTCTCAGGTGGGTCGTCGATAGCGCTCCAAGACTTCCCAACAAACCAACGGCCAGACATCTACAACAAATCGGTGTTTCCTACACCACAAATATATCCCAAGATCTTAGGCTACTCTTGAGCCCGATAAACAAACCAAAACAAACCCTTTGGACTGCGCGCATTCGGCCCGATAAACCACATTCACTCGACTGTCATCCCAACTCCGCAAGACATCACACAATCAAATCATCACCGCAACCTAACACACACATCCCCATTCATACTCACGCAACCGTTCACCGATGTCCTCACTGCACCGTCAATCTTTGTCGGTCTCTGCCAAAGTCCATTGTTCTCTGCTCTCGATTATTAGGCTCTATTTTGGGGCTCAATGGGTCTAAGTCTATTCTAGATTTTTATGGATTCTCCCCTCACTTCAAGAGGCAACCATCCTACTCTGCTACCAACTGAGGGAGCCGGGTTCCACGATCTAGACTTACTCTGGAACCCTTGGCTGATGGGTCTTTGTTGCCTGCTTGTAAGTGTGGAGGGGAGAGAAAATCATTAGCCAATTATACATTACCATTACCCATGACTCTAAAGGAACACAAACTCCTGATCCAAATTTTAGTATATTTATTATAAAGCCAAGAAGAGTTGGACACACAAACACCTCAAGACGAGAGTATAAAGGTACATGGGCACTAATACAAAACCAAACTTACGAGTGAAATTTAGACGGTGCAACATGCACAGAATGACCAATTTAAGAATCAGCACACAGGTAAATATTGTGCCTACATCAAGAGCCCCCTTCATTGGTGGTTCGTAGACAAAAAGCATTAGTCTGTCCCTACACTACTGCTAGCAGCGTGACATCCCTACTTAACATTTCCCCAGGCAAGTCCCCAAAAAGGTGTCAGCACGTGGTCTTCCTAAGAAGCACACTCACGTTGAGTGGGTCGAGTAGCATGAAGCTACGGAGCTCGTTCTAAGATGCTCTCCTCTCTCAAGGTATGGCAGAAGTTCCTGGACTCTGTCTCTAACCTGAATACAAAAGTCATAAGTCAACCCCCCAAACACATCATGAGACCTCCTCATCCATTCAGGCACCGACTTGCAGGTAACTTTCCATGAAGCAACGGTGCTTCCAGGCTCCGGCTCGATGACCTTGGTTCCAAGGCCTTCTCAGACGAGAGAGAACACCTCCTACATTATCAGAGCTGCTGTTCAAAGGCATCCTCTCCTTCCTATATCTAGCTCCTGAAACAAAGGCATTATTCTAATTAACAAGGACAAATTCTTCCACCTGCAACAGAAACGTGAAAAGAGAAAAATTCCACAAGCACATGAATTCTAATAGCAACCTTTAACATGAGAGCGAACAGGGAGAAACGAAAGTTAGGCCCACAGAGTTCGGCCAACATAAGAACAGTACACAAAATTTAAAATACAGGCATATATGGGTCATTAATATCAACACGTTCATTAGTTATGAATATACTTTTACACATTTAAGATTTCATCTAAACACGTACAGTTACAACGTTAATTCTTTTTCTTACATGAAGAAAATACCTAACACTTCACTTACACGTTATTACAATACACGATCTAATAATCTAATGTTAATATGACAACAGATTATATGTGGATGCGAACTATCTGTGATTATAATGCACCCCTACAATTGAAAGAGCAAAATCGCACTCTATCATAAGTAATTGGTATTATACCTGAGGCCGGGCAAAGTTTTAATCATGCCTATTATGGTGGGCCAGTTCGAGGAATGTCCTATTTCGCTTATGAAGTTTTCCCAGTTTGTCGCTCTAGGTGCAACAATGAAAAGCCACCAAATCCCTTCATGCTGGTGTCCTGTCAAAAAAATGAACGGCTGTCAAGCTAGGGGATTTTGAGATGAATGCTGCACTAACTTCCTTGTTCCCTCATTCTGGAAGACTTCCCAACCAATCATGGACGTCACCTAAGATGAGGGGTCTTCTTGGACCGGGAAACAGCGAAAAATCACAATGATCAAAGGCCCATTACCAGCACCCCATGGGAGTATGCTATATTTTTAATGTGACAGTACAAATATACCCCAGAAGACATTTCTTAGAAGAGAAGACACACTGTCAAGAGTCTATTACTTTTCTGACACTTCTCTGCAGGACCGTTCTGTTTTTAGTGGAATGGGGCCACAGAGCCATTATGGACTATTGTGTGGTCACCTCTTACGAGGGGAAGTCCTAGTTTCAATAGGATAGCATTGAGACGTTTCAGTAGGGTTGCTAATCTTCTCAGGAAGTCTGTTATAATTCTACTAGGTAAAGATAACCCACTTGTTTGGTGGCAAAGTCGCTACACTTCAGACATATAATATAAGAAATAGGTTGTTTGTATTTTTCCAAACTGAACACACCTCCAGATTAACGAGTTGCTGCAGGGATGAATCTAGCACTTTGGTGAGCCCCATAGCTATATCAGTTGTTCCTGCTACATCAGTGTGTCTCTGCTATGTGATTATGAATTTAGCACATTGCTTAAAAAAAGAGATGTCATATCATTTGTTCAAATCTCGACAGCTACTGCTGATCTTAGCACCCCTTTTAGTAGGAAAAGGGTACGTAGCTGAATTTGTCTTTATCACCAGAATATTTGTGGTTTATGTGCCTACAGTTATAATACTGAGAAATAAGTGGCTCTTGTGTCTCATATGATAATACATGGTGTAGGCTGCTACAGACTCCCCTGCAGTACATATTCGTATCCCACACCCAAACTGCATATGGATGACCAGCTTCATTTAGGGGAATGATGTTTCACACCTACAATTTCCTTTAAAAAATACCTACAAGTTATTTTACTTGATAACAGTCACTCTGAGCTCTGGAGCTAAAGCTACCTTTGGCTGCACGTTCGAAAATGAATTACAGGACTATATGCAAGATTTATTCAGAGGAGAACAAGACATGGGCAGGAGAGGGCTGGATAAACAATTAAGAGAAAGAGTGACAAATAGGTGGAAGGCAAGAAGAAGTGGTTCTAGATAAGGTGAGGGCAGGAGTAAGAAAGAAGAAAATATAATGGGTAAACTGGGAAACATAAAGCAGAGCAAATAGTTTTTGCAGAGTGAGAACACTAGAAAAAGATGCAAATAAGGGGGAAAAGCAAAGAACGATAGTGACAATCAATCAGAACATTTGTAAAGCGCACTACTCACCCGTGAGGGTCTCAAGGCGCTGGGAGGGGTGCTGCTACTGCTCGAACAGCCAGGTCTTGAGTAGCCTCCTGAAGGTTAGTAGGTCCTGGGTCTGCCGTAGGAGGATGGGGAGGGTGTTCCAGGTCTTGGCGGCGAGGTGGGAGAACAATCTGCCGCCGGTGGTCGCTCTTCGGATGCGGGGGATGGTGGCGAGGGTGAGGTCGGTGGAGCGGAGCTGGCGGTTCGAGGTGTAGAAGGTGAGTCGTCTGTTGAGGTATGCCGGTCCGGTGCTGTGGAGTGCTTTGTGTGCGTGGGTGAGGAGCTTGAAGGTGATCCTCTTGTCGACGGGAAGCCAGTGCAGGTCTCTCAGGTGGGGTGTGATGTGGCTGTGGCGAGGGAGGTCGAGGATCAGGCGTGCAGAGGCGTTCTGTATACGTTGAAGTCGTTTCAGGAGTTTGGCCGAGGCTCCCACGTAGAGGGCGTTTCCGTAGTCCAGCCTGCTGCTGACGAGGGCCTGGGTGACCGTTCTTCTTGTTTCGGTGGGGATCCACCTGTAGATCTTGTGGAGCATGCGTAGGATGTTGAAGCAGGGGGACGAGATGGCGTTGACTTGCTTGGTCATGGAGAGTGTTGAGTCAAGGATAAACCCCATGTTGCGTGCGTGGTCGGTGGGTGTCGGTGCTGCTCCCAGTGTGGTCGGCCACCAGGAGTCGTCCCAGGCTGAGGGGGTGGAGACGAGGATGAGGACCTCCGTTTTGTCCGAGTTCAGCTTCAGTCGGCTGTTCTTCATCCACTCGGTGACGGCCTTCATTCCTTCGCGGAGGTTGGTTTTGGCGGTGAGGGGGTCCTTGGTGAGGGAGAGGATCAGCTGGGTGTCGTCGGCGTAGGAGATGATGTTGAGGTCATGCAGTCGGGCGACGTGGGCGAGCGGTGCCTTGTAGATGTTGAACAGTGTCGGGCTGAGGGAAGATCCTTGGGGTACGCCGCAGATGATCTAGGATGCTTCGGAGCGGAATGGGGGGAGGCGGACGCTCTGGGTTCTGCCGGAGAGGAAGGAGGTGGTCCATTCCAGAGCCTTGTCTCGGATCCCTGCGTTGTGGAGGCGCGTGCGTAGTGTGCGGTGGCAGACAGTGTCGAAGGCGGCTGAGAGGTCCAGGAGGATCAGGGCCGCGGTTTCACCGTTGTCCAGCAGGGTCCTGATGTCGTCGGTGGCGGTGATGAGGGCAGTTTCGGTACTGGTTGCTGCGGAACCCGGACTGGGACGGGTCCAGGATGTTGTTCTCCTCAAGGTAGCGGGTCAGTTGTCCGTTGACGATCTTCTCGATGACCTTCGCCGGGAACGGGAGCAGGGAGATGGGCCGGAATTTCTTGAGGTCTCTCAGATCCGCCTTGGGTTTCTTGAGTAAGGCGTTGATCTCGGGGAAGGTCGCGGTCTCGAAGGAGATGTTGATGACCTTGCGGAGATGGGGTGCGATGGCGGCGCTAGCTTTGTTGAAGATGTGGTGCGGGCATGGATCTGATGGAGAGCCGGAGTGGATGGTGTTCATGATTTTGACGGTGTCGTCGTCGTTCACCTTGGTCCAGGTGAGCAGGGGATCGATGTGGATGGTGGCCGGGTGGTCTGAGGTATCGGTGGCTGTCAGGGCGGTCAGGTTGTTGAAGCTGTCATGGATGTCTGCGATGTTGCGATGGAAGAAGGTGGCAAGGGAGTCGCACAGGTCTTGCGATGGTGGGATGTCGTTGGTGCTGGAGCTGGGGTTGGAGAGTTCCTTCACGACGTTGAAGAGCTCTTTGCTGTTGTGTGCGTTGTTGTCGAGGCGGTCCTTGAAGGAGGTTCTTTTGGCGGATCTGATGAGGTGATGGTGTCTGCGGATGGCGTTCTTGTGGGCCGCGTAGAGTCGGTTCGCGGTACCATTTCTTCTCTAGTTTCCGGCAGGTTTGCTTGGAGGCCTGGAGGTCCGCGGTGAACCAGCTGGCTTTCTTGTCAGTGCGTCTGTTGGAGGGTTTCTTGATCGGGGTGAGAGTGTTGGCGCAGTTGTCGATCCATCGCCTGAGGTTGCGGGCGGCGGTGTCGGTGGGGTCGGCAGGTGGGCTTCGGGCGAGGGTGGTGTTTAGTTGGTCATCGGTGCCTTTGCTCCAGCCAATGGGCGAAAGAAGGGAGAGTATTTAGAACAGTCAAGAGAGGGAAAGAGGAGAGAAGATAAAGAAGAGAGACATTTACAGAGGAAAACACAAATGGGTGGTGTGGCAAAGGGGACAGAGATTATAAAACAGAGGGTGATGAGAGAGAAACAGTGCTTAAAGGAGAAATTCCAGCAAATCGAAAGCTAGAGATGCGGAGAAAATGTGATTGGAGCTTTTAAGTCGGATTTTAGTTTATCATGTTTTGATCAGTGCTCCTGACCTGCAAAATGGGCTTTAAAATGCAAAAATGCATTTGCAATTGTTTTCTAAAAATGACTTTAGTTTAGGACCCATATCTAAACTTGCAAAATGCTCTTGAGAGTTATGTTAAGGTCTGACTAATGTTACTTTCCCCACATTGCCATCTCTCTTAACAGTAGCACTCCACCCCCTTGTTGTTATTATAGCTCCTGACTAGAAATGCTGATATTTTTTCTTTCATTGTATGTCTGTCAATTCTAGAGTTCCTTGACTAGTCACTGAAAAGTTCAGCATGCATGTAGAGAAGTGCGGTTTCCATTACGGAGGTAATGTGAATACCTACATAGACAGTACAAAAAACATGGTAGCCATGGTAACTGTTTCATACCAAGAAGCCTGAAATTCAGCTGTCCCTCTAGTGGTGAGTACCAAGCCTTCTGAAAGTAAATATTTTCAATTGTGAAAATACATGACAGGATCCCATGTTTTTCACATTCATCACTCATAAAAGTACATGCTTGTCTAAATAATGTTAGCCAAATATAGGGTGCCACCATGAGTAGTTTATGCAAAGAGTCTGCTGCAATGAGAAAGAGAGGAGAATGTCTGTAATTCCTGGCGGCTGAGTTCTTTACAGCATGGAAGGAACCAGGCAAAGCATCAGCAGGGAGAGGTCATCACATAGCATGATCCTAGATACAAACTGTGAAAACATCCCTTACTAGCAGAACCGTAAGGGCAGGGCTACTAACTGGCCAATGGTGGCTCTGTGACGGAAAGGGAACTAATGTCCCCAGCATTCTCACAGGCCTGAAAATGACCATTCACCAATTCCTACAATTACCTAGCCCCTACCGTGGATGGTGGTTCTCTCAGGAAGGTACGCTGATATTTGTGCCTGTTTAAAGTCGGTGTTGTTTTGACTGGTGCCTTTGATCAAATGCAAATAAACTGTTTATTTATTTGACATTTTTATATAGTGCATTGTTAAGGGACAGGTATCAAGGAACTTTACGGCGAACCAAACTGTTTACTTGAGTATATCAAGTAACACCAATAAATGACAGGAAAGAGAGGCTGGTGGGAAGAAGGGACTGTAGGGTTGAACAAGGTGAGTCAACAACATTAAGCAGCTGAATATAAGTCATGCAGCCATTCAGGTATGACAGAAGGAAAACACATGAGGGCAGTGTGGAAGGTGGTGTTTTGTGTGGGCCACCGAGAAGCCTGTTTAATCCCCGTAGGCATAAGATTTGAGAGGTAAGTCTTGAGGCCTTCTCTGAAAGGTAGGATGTCGAGGCTGTTTCTTAGGTCAAGAGGTAGAGTTCCAAAAATGGGGACCTACTCCAGGAAAAGATTGCTTCAGTGCTAAAGAAGAGTTGAATTTATGTGCTTCTAAAGTTAACAAGTTCTTGCTCCTAGACAGTCTTATTTCTCTAGACAGTGTGAGAAATTTGGCTAAGTATATAGGTCTGATGTAGAGCAAGGGTTAGAAGGTGATCCAGCCTATCTTGAACTGTATTCATGCCTCAAGATGTAACAAATGAACGTCTCTCAGAATCACAGATATATATTGTTGAATCACATTTTCTCCGAGATGAATCTGGCGGTGGAATGGAAGATGGCATTGGGCAGAGTCAATGTTGATGTGGGAATTCCTATTAGGACGGTATTGTACTTGTGTTCATTCTTGAGATAATTAAGGTGTGGGCTGTTTATTTTAGCGGGTCGTTGCAGAGAAGATGTTTAATTTTCTTTAAATGGTGTGGAAGTTAGCAGATTGTGCCATTTCGTTCACCTGTGCTGACAAAGACAGTATGAAGTCCAGTGAAAGTGTAAGTGATTTGACCTTGCTGCTCTGAGCTAGGTTGAAGTCCAATATGGATTTTTGAGTGAGTAAAGTAGGATCAATTTTAGAGGAGGGTTTGCAGGAGATTAGGTGGAATTTCACTTTTGCTAGGTTCAGTTCCACACAGTGCGAGTCCATCCATCCCTGAATTATTTCTGTGCCTTTTTAGTAGGATGTGCAAGCGTTGTACTGGTGATGGCTTTAAATACAGCTGTGTGTCGTTAGCGTATTGGTGTAGTTTTATCCACTGTTGTTTAGAAGGAGCTCAAGTTGTTCCACGGACAGATTGGATCAAATCTGGGAGTGAGTGGAGCTTTGTTGGACACAACAGGTCATTATTTCTATTACTAAGGTGTAATTACCCAGTTTTATGAGCTGGGACCTACCCATCAGGAAGGGGCAGAACCAGCTTAGCACTGTCCTACTGAAAACGTTCTACGTTCCAGGGACATATAGAGGAGATGGTGGTCCACTGTGTCGACAGCTGATAGGTAACGAGATGACTAGAAGGCAAACTTTCCCTTCATAGAGTATGGGGTACAAGTCATTTACTATTTATATGGTGGCAGTTTGGGTGCTGTAGCCTTCCCTAATGCCAGACTGAATATCGGAAAGTAAGTCATTGTTGTTTAAGAGTTTGTTTTGTTGGAGAGCAACACATTCTTCACTGGCTTTTCCTAATGAGGAGAGGTTGCTGATGGGTCATTTCGGGGTTGGCATTTGGATTCCTGAGAATGGGAGCTATCTGATCCAGTTTTAGATTAGTGGGGAAAAGACCTTGGTAAAGAGATGTGTTCATTTTCGTATCCAGATAGGATCAACAATGCAGAAGTTCTCTTTGACTGATGTGGCCGGTATCATGTCTCTGAAGTATGCGGTGGGTCACATTTCTTTTATAAGTTTGGAAAGATCCTCTGTGTTTATCATTCCAGCCCATCTCTTGGTTGTTTTGGAGGTGCAGATAGGTGGTGGAAAAGATTTATTGGCAAGTGTAATGTTGTGATATGGGCTGGGCGTTAGGACCGGCACATGAGGCTAAGAGGTGGGAGGAGAGCCGGGTGGCGGAAGAGGAGGGGCGAGGGAAGTTAGAGTAGAACGGAGATAGGAAGGTAGTGGATGCATGACAATAAAGCTCCACACATTATGAACGGTGTCTGTGTCCTCTATACTGGCGCAGCGACACTACAACTGGCGACGACGGTGGTCGTAATCCTTTGCCCGCCTACCTGTCTCCTAACATGCGCTCCGCTGCCTCGGAGCTGTGCTGAGTAGCAGACCGGGTGCCCACCCCGGTCGCGTTGTGCCCCGCTGTGTTGGCTGCTCGCTCCGCTGCTTCGGAGCTGGAAAGTCCGCCGCCGCACACTGGGAGTCCACCCCAGTCGCGTGTATTCTGGAGGAGAGTCAGCGTTGCAGCGACCCGGGAGCCCACCCCGGTCATGTGCTCTGGCCTGCAAGTGCCTGTGTTCGGATGCCGTCTATGGAGGAGTGCGGGGCCTGCTGCTGTGCCCGGTAATTGAAGTCGTCCCCCCGCTGGGTGCTGGAGACTGTCTGTTCCCGCGCTGCTACTCCCTCTGATTGCATTCAGTTCGAAATCTCGCGAGGAGCGAGATTTCGCCGGCGGCCATCTTTAAGTCAGGCGCCTCAACCAATGCCCTGCGAGGAGTGCCCGGCGGCCATTTTGGGGTCAGGCGCCTGCTGAAAATTTCAACAAGCCTTGGCACAGGACTGTCAGAGGAGCTATCAGGTGCCTTATCTTACGTTACAAGGCCATCTCAATGGACTTATGGGACTGCCAGCTCGTTTGGTCGCCTGCCCTTGACGTTTATGGATGCGAGTAGCCATACCTACATATCAAGTAGCTGGTGGACTGCTCTTTTCATTGGTGCCCTGCTATTGACCCTCCCCTATAGCATAACTGAAGAGTGGCGCTCACGTTGACATTTCTTTACCGAGTGGCAGGCGCTGTGAGGGTTCCTGTGGTTCGACTGTCCATCACAAAGCATTTGCCCCACCACAGTCAGACGCGATGTCTGGATCGCCAACGTCAAGGCAGCGTCATGCCTCTGCTAGCGCCAGCACCAGGCCGGAGTCACCTACGTCCACAGCGCAAATGGGTGGACACAGATTTGGCTTGCTCAGAGTCCCTTTTCTACGCCCGCCGGAACCTTTGGTCCTCATATCGGGTGGAGGTATGGGCCTTCGCTGGCAGGAATGGTTAGAAGACTTTGAAGACTTCATGAAAGGGTCTCTTGTGACCGAGGAGGAGCAGCAACTGATTGCATTACGCAATTTAATCGGGAAAGATGTTGGTCAGATTATAAAGGAGCTTCCGGCTGACGCTGTTTCGTCCTATGCCAATGTGCGTGACGCACTAAACAGAAAATTTCTTCACAAACGGAACGTTGACTGTGAAAGATATACATTCAATATGGCGTCTCAAGAAAAGGATGAGCCCATGAATACTTTCATCACGCGACTTCGACGCTTGGCCCGCTACTGTGAATTTGACTCGTTCTCGATGGAAGATGCCCTTCGCCTGCGAATCATAGAAGGATGCCAGTCTGAGTCGTTACGCAGACGTCTACTAAAGAAAAGCTACTCTCTGGATGAGATCGAAGAAATGACGCGAGTACATGATCAGGCAGAAGAACATGCCAAGAAAATGGAAGCTGGAAGAGGCAAAAAACGTGAACAAGCATTTCGGCTCCAATCCCGCAACACCAAGAGGTCTACCCCTGCAAAGCAACGATCATCCAGACCGAAAGTTCAGTCACATTATACAAGTCGTCGGCGTCGCAGTCCTAGCCGGACTGATAAACGACAGGAGCGCCAACTTAAATGCTATCGCTGTGGATATTACTTCCCTCACACGGAGACCTGCCCTGCATTAGGCCAAAAATGCAGGAAGTGTGGCCGGGATAACCACTTTGAGAACGTCTGCGGAGCTCCTCGCAAAGACACCCACAGAGACAATTACAGACAATCCAGACAATCTAACACTTGCCATCATGCCAAAGTCGTGTGGGACTACAGAGATTCTTCCACTGGTTCTTCACAGTCCAGCTGTCAGTCTCATGGGACATATCGATCCCGTCGATCACAATCTCGTGAGTCGAGGTCATTGTCACCAATATCGCAAGACAGTGATGAGTACGTCTGCATGGTTGCGGATCCGGACCGGTTGAAGAAATACCCGCGACTAGATCTTAAAATGGACACGCACTTGGCCAAATTTATTCTGGATAGTGGAGCATCTCTCAACTATATTTCAGTTGCAGAATACAAGAAAATTAGTCCACCACCACACTTGCATAAAGCCAACGTGCGGATATACACTTGGATGTCAAAGAAACCACTTCCTTGTTTAGGACACTTCCCGACTAATCTCACGTACAAGGACAGAACTATTCCGGCCCACATTCATGTCATTGATGGTCCTGAAGCAGATTGTCTTCTTAGCTTGCCCACGGCGGAACGACTTCTACTAGTAGAAATTTTGTATAAAGTCGATGATGAACCGGACATAGTTCACAAGTTTCCGAAGTTATTCACCGGACTTGGAAAGATGGCTCATTGCCAAGTTCGATTGCATATAAATGAACGTGTGACTCCTATAGCACAACATCACAGGAAAATTCCATTTCACCTTCAACAGTCTGTAGAGGAGGAACTGCAGGATCTTCTCCAGGCTGACATCATTGAGAGAACGTCAGGACCCACTCCCTGGGTCTCTCCGGTGGTCGTTGTGCCTAAGAAGGGCTCCCCTGGCAAAGTGCGCCTCTGTGTAGATATGAGGGCACCCAACACCGCCATTGAAAGAGAAAGACACCCGGGGCCTCATATTAGCGATATGATTGCGTCACTCAATGGTGCGCAAATATTTTCCAAATTAGATCTTAACAAGGGCTATCACCAGCTGGAACTTCACGAAAAATCGAGATATATCACCACATTCTCGACTCATCAAGGCCTGTTCAGATACAAAAGACTCAGCTTTGGGGTCTCTTCTGCCACTGAGATTTTTCAGGAGGCCATAAGAAAGGTAATTCATCACATTCCCAACACTCTAAACTACAGTGACGACATCCTAGTCTATGGAGCAACAATGCAAGAACACGACACAGCGCTGGACCGAGTCTGTCATGCTCTATTAGAGGCTAATCTCACTTTAAATAAAGACAAATGCGAATTCCACAAATCCACATTAAATTCTTCGGACACATATTCTCAGGCGCCGGAATGAAACCAGATCCAGAAAAGATTGCCGCTCTGAATGACACCCCCAGGCCGCGAGACGCGGGGGATGTACGTTCCTTCTTAGGCATGGCAAGCTACTGTGCATGCTATATCAGGGACTATGCCACCATCAGTTACCCCCTGAGAAAGCTGACCAAACAAAGACACCCATTTCAATGGACCACGAGATGTGATCAAGCCTTTCATGAAATCAAAGCTGCGGTTGAATCTGCCAACAATCTTGCATACTTCAATCCAAAAAAAAACCTGAAATCACCGTGGATGCGAGTCCCGTAGGACTGGGAGCGATATTAGCTCAATATGACAGAGAGAGTGATCAACGGTATATTGTAGCATATGCAAGTCGAAGTCTCACTGACACAGAGAGAGCCTACTCCCAGCCTGAAAAGGAAAGCCTGGCGGTAGTCTGGGCCTGTGAACATTTTCACATCTTCATCTACGGGAAACACTTCACACTTATCACGGATCACCAGGCCCTGATAACCATCTTTGGAAATCCCCGAGCCAAAATGCTACCTAGAATAGAGCGCTGGGGCATCCGCCTTCAAGAATATACCTATACTATCATTCACAAGCCGGGAAAAGCTGCAAATCCTGCTGATTATATGTCCCGACATCCCAAGGCAACGTCCAAATCTAATCCATCCTTAGCTGAGGAGTACATCCATTTTGTAGTGGCTCAAGCCAAACCACCCGCAGTCCCTCTGGAGGCCATCTTTGATGCTACCACTGAAGATGCCACACTACAAAATGTAAAACATCGCATTCAGACAAACAGTTGGAGGCATTTGGAAGAATCCGGACAGAGTGAACAGATTGACAGTCAGGAACTGTCCTCTTTCAGGCATATGAAGGATGAATTGTCCATCACCTCAGATGGTCTTATACTAAGACACAAACGGATCATCATCCCGAAACAGTTGCGCCAAGGAGTCAGCAACCTAGCGCATGAAGAGCACAGAGGTATTGTAGCCACGAAGAGAGCGCTGAGGGAACGGGTCTGGTTCCCTATGCTGGATCAGATGGTGGAACTTACACTGAAAGACTGCCCACAGTGTCAGCTAGTAAGTCGAGAGGATCCACCTGCGCCGCTGCAAATGTCTGAACTGCCGGATGGCGTGTGGCATCAGGTCGCAGTGGACTTCTTTGGACCGCTACAATCTGGCAAGTATATCCTGGTCATAATGGATGAATACTCATGCTTCCCAATTGCGCACATCGTAACGTCAACCAAAGCCGCCACCACCATACCGGTATTTGATGAGGTTTTTGCAGCATGGGGCATACCGAAGGTAGTAAAAACAGATAATGGCCCACCATTCAATGGGCAAGACTTTGCCGAATTTGCCAAACACCTCAATTTCAGACACCGGAAATTCACTCCTTTGTGGCCCCAGGCCAATGGAATGGTAGAAAAATTTATGGCCACTCTAAAGAAGACCATCCAGCAGACAGAACTTTCAAAGTGTGATGTGCAAGGGGCTATAAATGAAGTATTACGCGCCTATCGAACCACACCACATACTACCACAGGCAAATGTCCGGCAACATTAATGTTGGGTCGCACAGTGCGCACCAGAATACCAACGTGGGAAGATGCAGCTAGTGGTTTGTCTCAAGACTCTGAGCACGAAGAAATAGCAGCCACAGACAAACTGAAAAAGGAGAAGATGAAGGAATATGCAGACCGACGGAGAAAAGCTGCACAGCCATCCATTCATGAGAGAGACTGGGTATTGGTGCGACAAGAACAACAGAGAAAAGCAGACTGTCGATATCATGCATGCCCACTGCTGGTGACAAAACAAAAAGGGACCATGATTACAGCTACGTCGGAGAACAAGAGGATCACAAGGAACGTGACGCATTTTCAGAAATGCACGCCCAATGTCCGAGAAGCATTGACTGCACCTCACAGTGTGGCAACAGGAGATGCACCTGAGTCGCTAAGTGATCATCGACCCTCCGCGTCTCCGGACGAAAGGGAGCGGGCGGCTCAAGAGGCTCATCTCCGGCCGCAACGAACTCATCGAAGACCAGTTCGCCTGATTGAAGAACTGTAACTATGTTGTTTTATATTATCGTTTAATCTGGCGTGCACGGACACATCTAAGATAGTTTTGTTTAAGAAGGGGGAAGATGTAATGTTGTGATATGTGCTGGGCGTTAGGACCGGCACATGAGGCTAAGAGGTGGGAGGAGAGCCGGGTGGCGGAAGAGGAGGGGCGAGGGAAGTTAGAGTAGAACGGAGATAGGAAGGTAGTGGATGCATGACAATAAAGCTCCACACATTATGAACGGTGTCTGTGTCCTCTATACTGGCGCAGCGACACTACAGCAAGGTTTGCTTTCAATTTGGCTATTTTGTTCGAGAAAATTAAAGGAAACTGTCATATTTTGTATTGGAGCAGAACACAACTTTCTCTCTTCTTGTGTTTCGTGTCACTTATGATATTAAATATGGTATGCTAAGGGTTCTGTGACTGAGAGATTTGATTCTGGAGAAAAGCTGTTTCTTATTTTCTAATTTCTGTTTTGAACAGTTTTGTGTCTCTCTTCAGTTTAGATTTAGAACAGTGTGGTTTGTATTTTTGCCATATTCTTTCTAGATAGTTGATTATTATAATCTAAAAACTAGTGGACATGTCAGTACATTAAATGTTTTTTGTGGGGCCTTTACACCTCCTTCCTCATAAAATTGCATTTAAATTCTATTTAGAGTTCACCTTTGATGCAGTACTAAAGTGTTTAAAAAACACTGCTTGCCACTATCGTCTCCAAATAGTCCTTGATGGATATGCTCAAAGCTACTGTAAAGTTGCTTTTAAATTAATAGCATATGAAGTAAAAAAATGTGCTCACAATACCAAACCATATCGTGTGCTTTCACGCCTTGTATACTGTACCATTCTCCCTTCAAATAATAGGATGGGAACGCACCCCCAAAGCCCTTCTTCAGTGGTGGGTCACTACTGAGTACCATGCCTCCTAAACACATTCTTCTGGATATGGAACTGGAGAAGCCCCCTTTGGAGAGTGGGATACCATCCGGCGCCCAATAGAAAAATTATTTAAAGCACGAAGTGAGAGGACAAGGCGCACATAACTGGTCAGGTAAATTCTGGAGGCTGCACGCTTCTCTGCCATTAAATCTCTTGGCCTGGATAAGACACATAAATGACATTTCTTCTTTTACAGACCGGACTTGCATCTGTGATTTGCTTTGCAAATAATGCCCGAAATTCCATATTTTAAAACGGAGAGCCAAACCACCGAGGACAGACATAACTACATAGCATTATTGCAACATTCTATGTTGTCACTTTTCAGACCACATCAGAGTCCAAGCAGCATCTAGTAAAGCAGCTCCTGTCACTTGGTCGCTAATGTCACATGTTTTCATGATCAGAGCTTAATATTTGGGAAGGGCTGAGGTGCACCCCAAGTGTCATGTGTGCGGTCGTTGTTTTCTGTATGTTATCCTCTTCACTGATTTTTGTTAAGCTCCCTCTTGTACTGCATCCTTCTTCTGTTTCCTGTTGCAGTTCAGCAGCACCTTCTATCCTGAGGGACCACAGGTATAAACATTCTTTGAGACCACCATGACTGGGGTTCCTTTGTCCCAAACTTTCCTTTGGTCGGTGGTCTGGGCGAGGGACCATTTCCCTTCAGCACTTCACCTTCTTTAGACTGAATAGATGTATTTGGGTTGCACAGTGAAACAGGACCACCATGGGATCTGGTACTCCCAGACTGTGGGAGGGTGACCAGCACAGTCTGAAGGATCACAGAACACTGCTACGAGGGCAGAACGAGCTTTTTTGTTAACACAGATATCGCCTATAAACAGCAGAGAAACAAGAACTGGGCTGCACACAGTCTGCTTTATTTACAGTCATTGTGATCTGTGCCGGGCCTTTTGGGAAGCTCAGAGTTCTCTGCTTTCACTCACACAGTTTGTATCTTAGATGTACTTTGGTGCAGCTATGACTGTGTAGTTGGCATGCCTTGCAACTCAAGGTCCTAGTCACTTGCAGTTAGCATGCCATGAGATAGGAGAGGTAAGTGGCAGATGTGAAGCTTGGTGCCAAAGGCGTCAAGAGAGGTTCCAGCCATGGGCTTGCAACAAAGCTCAGCTTAAGTCAGGGCATCACTCCTCATTCATCGGGGCACTATCTTCATGCACAAGAGATCCACATCACAAAGAGCCCTCTCTCTCTCTTTCTTTCTTTCTTTCTTTCTTTCTTTCTGTCTTTCTTTCTTTTTTTCTTTCTTTCCGGGACAATGAAGAGAGATTACAACTATCCTGTTGTGCTAAATCTTGTGATAAGCTGGATAACATTATGAAAAAATCAGCCTTGGGCAAGTTCCACTCTCTTTATGCAGTAATCTAGCTCCTAGATCCTGGGCTTCCACTGTTCCAAGGGTAAGTCAGTCAGGTTCTCAGTTTACAAAGCCGTCAACTTCCTTGTCTTCAGATGCAAGTACAACAGGACTGTCTTATTCAGTCCTGGAGTATGTCCCCTGCTCCTTCAGGTGGAAGAACCAAACTTCATGTCCCGTGTTAGACCTGGCATCTTCGGCGTGTTTTTCCCCTGGTTTTTTTGCTACCGACCTCCTGTTTTTGAGTGTGTGCTGCATTTCGTTTTTGCTGGTTTTAGGACTCTGTTCACTTTAGAACTGCTGTCCAGTGCTAAAGTGCAAGTTCTCCCTGTGTAAATGGTATCTGCAATTGGTTATCCATGATTGGCATATTTGAGTTACTGGTAAGTCCCTAGTCAAGTGCACCATGTGTTCCCAGGGCCTGTAAATCAAATGCTACTAGTGGGCCTGCAGCACTGATTGTGCCACCCACATGAGTAGCCCTGCAACCATGTCTCAGACCTGCCACTGCAGTGTCTGTGGGGGCATTTTTAAACTGCCATGTTTGCCAGGCCCAAACCTTTTATTTAATACATGTAAGGCACCCCTAAGGTAGGGCCACGGTAGCCCCATTGGCAGGGTGCAGTGTATTTGAAAGGTAGGACATGTACTGGTGTGTTTTACATGGCCTGATAGTGAAATACTGCTAATTTCGTTTTTCGCTATTGCAAGGGCTATCTCTCCCATAGGTTATCATTGGACCTGACTTGTAACCTCTTACAAGTGTAATTTCCAATTGGGAAGAGATTGAGATTTGAAGTTTGGGGTCCCTGAACTCACAATTTAGAAGTACATCTTTTAGTGAAGTTGATTTTTAAATTGCGTGTTTGAAAATTCCACTTTTAGAAAGTGGGCATTTTCTTTCTTTAGCATCCTGTGCATCTGCCTGCCTGTGGAATCCACGTCTGAGGGAGGGTGACAGTTGTGCTGTTTATGCATTTACTCTAGACAGTCACACAAAGGTAGCTGAGGTGTGCCCTGCAAATCCTGATGGCCCGTCACCAGGCTGATGGGCCTTCCTGAGCTAGAGTGGTGGGAAGGGTTGTCAATGACACCTGCATAGGGCTGTGCCTGTCCTCACACAATGCTGTCTCCACCCCCCTGTAGAGTGTTGGGAGCCAGGTCAAGGAAAGGCAGGGTCTTGTAAGTTTGCCTACTTCAAAGGCAGAAACTGGTATAAGTACGGGAGCTGTGACACCATAACTTCAGAACTCTTCTGGACTAAGAGGACATTCTTCCAGGAAGAAGAGCTGGATGCTGTAGGAGGGACCGACACTCTGCTTGTTGCTTTGTTGTGCTGCCCTGCTGCTTGTTACTTTGTTTTGCTGGCCTGCTGCTTGCTGCTTATGTCCTGGGAGTTAAAGCACTGGACTTTGCTTTCTACATCCTGTTTTCCAAGGTTCACCAAGGGCTTGTGTGTGCTTACCTCCTGTTAAGAAGTGTCAGGGTCCTCAAAGACTTCATCTTCAGCCCCTGAACTCCTCGGCTGGGAGTTCTGATCTGCAAAGTGGTGCCAATTCCAGTTCTGAGCCTTTGGAGGTGGTTTTGCTGATAAGAACCAAGAAAATTCATGCATCGACTCTCAGCACCCGTTTTTCCGACCCAGCACCATCATGCGGTGGAAAAACCAACACATCGCGGCCGAAGAATCAATGCAGCACCAGCCATGCAGCTGAAAGGTCACCGCAACCCGAGCTCCGTGTCACCAACATCCATGGCGCACGCTCTGACTCTGACACGGGCCCTGCTGTGCAGCTGAAGAAATCAACACATCACCTGCTTCGAGGCTGGGAAAATCGAAGCAGTGTCTGTTCCGCCACATCAACGCAGCGCATCTGGATTTTCGATGCATCCTCCCTGTGCGCCAAGTTCTTTATCGACGTAGCCCAGCAGTAAGAAACTGAGGCCGAATGTCTCAAGATCGATGCATCACCTTCCCTGACAGTTAGGAACTGATGCATCACCTCCCCTGATCTTCTTTGTTGAACTATTTAGAAAAGGTCATGCCCTTGCCCACAGTTTGCTGTTCAGGTTTTCCTTCTCTCACGCCACAGGCAGGTCAAGTAAGCAATCTACACTATTGGGTGCAGGTAAATAGGCTAGTATCCCACTCTCAGTTGCCACCAACTATTAGTTGTTTCATGGCTAATCACCAATGTTAAAAGCAGTGTCACCTTCGGTGCAAGGCCTTCACAAGGGGAAGGAAGCAGGGGCTCTTTTCCCCAGACCACATTTTTTGGGGTGACTGACTCTCCTGCTAAAAGATTAACTCATGTAAGAAGGATTGGCCTCTTCCTTTGTGTTAGTGCTACACCATGACACAGCCCCAAAAATTGTGTTTTCTCTTTTCTAAACTCACGTTTGCCCAGTTAGAGCTGTTCCTTGGATCAAAAATCAAAGAGGGACCCCACTAAATATTTGGCCAATGGCCCCACAAAGCTTCTGTTTGGGTGAACCCCTACAGTTCAACAGAATCTAGGTTTTGCTCCGGATCACACAAATATGTTGCACACCAGCCATGACACACTTCATATAGGTCACATGAGTAGACAACTATATCAGGCCAGGGATTTGAATCCAGGCCCCTTAGCTACTAAGATTTATCAAATCCTACCAGTCAGTGTTGCTTTACCAGTGGTGAAAGGGTGGCACCTCACCAGATTAACCATTGTTAAAAAAAAACCACAATATATGCGTAGAAAAAAGTGCAAGAAGGAAGGAAACCCAACATTTAATCAATTGGTAAAGGTGGTCAGGATGTTGCTACACTTCTTGCTGCATGGATTTCCTTTACATTTGAACCTCTCTTACAAAGCAGACACCTAAAGATCCTTTTCCTAAAGGCTACATTGATTTATTTTTTATAGTCATGGGACACACCACCACTCTTTGAGGCCCATCTTGTAAATCAATAACTCTGAAAAGTTTTAAGGCAGCTTACATTTCTCCCCAGGTAATTTGTTTAAGGTGTCCTGTGTCTTAAAGTGGCCTTTGCCCTTCCTCGTGGCAGTGGCAGTATAGATTGGTCTCTTGTCACTCCCATCAAAATGTGTATGGATCTTCCTGTTTATGCAAGAGAATTAACACTCCTACTTCAGAACATGTTGATCTTTTTGAAGATAGCTGTATCACTGAAACTGCATTTAATATTGGGGTTGCTGTGGTGAAGTACATGAACGGGGGGGATAGGTGGCAGGGTGGTGTAGGGGGGACCCCTCACTGTACTTTGCAAGGGGGGGCTGAGGTTTCATTACGTCACTATGGGGCCGAGTCCGATCTCGGCCGGTAGGGCTCCGAATAGGATTCGGCTTTACCGGATCCGATTCGGAGCCCTGTTTCCCGACCGAACCGTACGCGGGTCCGGCCGAGCGAGTACGATGCGAAATCGCCGACCGACTCGTCCGGGCGTCCCGACAGCTCCGACCGACTCGCTCGGACACGAACCGCTCCGACCGACTCGCTCGGACTCGCCTCGCACCGCGCAATGGAGACGTTTCCCGGCCGGGTAAGTACGATGCGCGCCGCGAGCAGTCCGACCGAGCCGCGCACTCCGGCTCGTAAGAGCTGTCGGAGCCGTACTTTGGGGGTCCGTGTCGGACCCCCAGTACGCGTGGCTGCGCGAGTCGCACACAGGGGGACCCATGGGTCCCCCTACCTGTGCGTGTACGGCGCGAATCGCTTTGCCGCGTACCCGCTGTAGGGGCGCCCTTGTCCGACTTCGCACCCATTGAGTCAATGGGAGCCCGCGTACGCGTTGTACGACCGGCTCCCATTGACATCAATGGGAGTCCGACCGACTCGAGTCCGATAACATACGGACGCATCGTACTCGTTCGGTCGGACTGCACGGGTCCGATTCGGTCGGAAATCTCTCCGGATCCGGCTCGGTCGGAGAAATTTCCGGCCCGAATCGGAATCGACCCCTATGTCTATGCCTCCCTCTCCCTGTGTGTAGTTCTCAATGTTCCAGTGAGTGTGTCTCTATGCCATGCCATTGCCTCCTTCTTCCAGAGTCAATGGTGTATTGTCCAAGTGTAAGTTTTCCCTGCTCTACTATCTAAGGGTCTGATTCACAGAACTAACTTATGTCAAAAACGTAAAGTTAGTACTTTTTAGTATTCACAGAATACACTTACTCATTTGGTATTCACAGAAGGCATTTACTCATTTCGGTATTCACAGAAGTTAGTAGTCCTAACTTTAGGACTCCTAAATGCCTTCTGTGAATACCGAAAGTCTTAAAGTTAGGATTTTTCTCAGTTTAGGAGTAGTAAAGTTAGGACTCCTAACTTTAGGACTCCTAAATGCCTTCTGTGAATACCGAAAGTCTTAAAGTTAGGATTTTCTCAGTTTAGGTTAACTTAAAGTTAACTTAAGTTAACTTACTACTCTAAACTGAGAAAATCCTAACTTAAGACTTTCGGTATTCACAGAAGGCATTTAGGAGTCCTAAAGTTAGGAGTCCTAACTTACTACTCTAAACTGAGAAAAATCCTAACTCTAAGACTTTCGGTATTCACAGAAGGCATTTAGGAGTCACAAAGTTAGGACTACTAACTTCTGTGAATACCGAATGAGTAAGTGCCTTCTGTGAATACCAAAATAAGTAAGTGTATTCTGTGAATACCAAAAAGTACTAACTTTACGTTTTGACGTAAGTTAGTTCTGTGAATCAGGCCCCAAGTCATTTACTATTGCTACCTCTTTGCCCTGTGTCATATTGTTTGCGTCTACTATTAATTTTCATTTGTCTCAGAATCAGATTCTCTCTCCTAATATTGTAATATATCTGTCACCCTGCCACAACATCTGTGATTCCATGTGTCTTTGCCTCAGGGCCTACATCCCAAATCATCATGTCCCACAATCACAATTTTTGTGTTTTCCTCTTCCGGTCACAGTGTCTCTCTTTTCTTATCCCAATAGTCATGTATCTCTGGTCCTCTGTTAATATTTCCCTGTCCCAGTGTCTCTGCCTCCCTCTCTGTCTCCCTGTGCCAGTGTCGGATCAAATCTCTTTGCATGTTTCCTGTCTCTTTCTAGTGTAAGTGACTACTGTGCATGACGACTGCTTAAAATTCCCAAATTCAGTCCTGTATCCTAAAGTATTCAAGACAGACCTGCACTGGCTCCCGGTCCAGGCAAGGATCCTATTCAAGTCAATGTGCATTGTGAACAAGACACTGCACGGGGCTGGACCTGCCTATCTCAGTAAGCATATCAGATGGCACGTCCCACAACGCAACCTCAGGTCATCGACGGCCTCTCTACTCGTTGTTCCCAGGGTGAAGACTGTAAAATTGGGTGGCAGAAGTTTTTTCCATCTGGCCCCTAAACTATGGAACACTCTGCCCATCAGTCTGAGAAATCAAACCAACAGACAATTGTTTAGAAAATCGCTAAAAACATGGGGGCAGATTTAGAAGCCCTGTGCGACACTTTTGCGCTGCCGTTGCGTCACTTTTGTGATGCAACGGCGGCGTAAAAAATGCGGCAAATTTACAACGTGAAGCATCTAGGGAGATGCGTCACGTTGTGAAGCCCTGCGTGACATTATACCTGCGTCAGGTATTATGAATGCAGGGTAGGCGTTCCCACACAGGAAAGCCTCGTAAAAGTGATGCAGTGAAATCTATAAGATTTCACTGCGTGACTTTTAGGACGCCACTGCGTCAAAACCTTACTCCTGCTTGAAGCAGGCGTAAGGAGTGATGCAGTGTATTGGGAATAGGCCGCAACACGCATTGCTGGAGTTGCGTCGTGCTTGCGACACGACTCCAGCAATGCGTGACTTTTCCGCCAACAGATGCGTCAGAATTTCTGACGCATCTGTCAATCCTTGCGCCATAGTGCACCGTATTGTAAATACGGTGCATCTATGGTGGCGCAAAGGTTTTTCACGCAGGCGCAGGGAAACTGACGCATCTATACAGATGCATCAGTTTCTTGTAAATCTGCCCCATGGCTTTTTGCATCGAAACCATAGTCCTTACCACCTCCCTCTGTTCTAGTTTCAATGACAGCTAGCGCTAAGACGTCTCGGCATACACACGCTTTATAAAACTTTCAATCCATTTCATTTCATGTGACTGGTAAATCCCCTAATAATGTCTACAGGAGAGGGGTCATCTCCAAAAAAGTTGTACCTTTATGCAAAAACAGCAAATATAAAGATCAATGTGGAATTACATATCTGAATAGCAAAGATGTGGCAAACACTATGAAACGGCTGGTTACATTCCAACAAGCATCCTTTTACTGCGCTTAGGAGTATGTAGTAAGCCATGGCTGTAGATATCTGCCATATCTGAAATGCCTAAAATAGGTGACGTTGCTGGACTGCCATTCTGGACGACTAGCTGCACTCACCCCTGCCCTTGACTTCCGCTGCGCTACACAAAAGAGGTTTCTTGCGTTGCCCCTTTACGGTTCAATAATGTTTCAGGACCTTCACTCTCTAACTACGAATCTAAGTTGGTTTCAATGCTTATTTCGAGGGCCCAATTACAAGATATTTTGATTCAATCCACAAACCTGAAAAAAAAAATTGTTTTATGAGCAGAGTAATGCAACGTGGAGCAATTGTTGGTCGTAACTGTTATGGCAAAGGCATTGTAGAGAAAGTGCACAATGTACTGAGAGAGATTACAAGAATTGTTAATGTTTGTGAGAAGCAATGTCGGAATAAGGGGTTTGAAAGAACAGATATGAATTGTAGGTAATTTAGCAAGAAACATTAAGAAAAGGTGCAGATATCCAAGGTACAGATTTCAGGACAGATGAGCGCTCTCATGAAATCATAAAACAGCACTGGGCTGCTAAGTTAATAAACCTTTCTTTATTTAGACAACAAAACTAGTTAACTGAGATTCCAATATAATTTAATAAAAGTAAAAAATCCATCTCCATTAAAAACTACTAGCAATATCATTCGAAGGAATAGGGCCACAAAAGATGTACTATTTTCCTAAGGACGACACACACACATATAATAGCTGTGATCCAACACCCACAGGCACACTCGGGTCATAGCTCAGATTAGAACAGGGTGTTGTTGCAAGGTAGATCGCTGAATTGCTTCTATCATTATCTTTTACCTATACATAAACATATTTTGAATGTATGATGCTTATTTTTCATTTCAATTGACCATTTTCTCTGCATTTATACAGTTACTCTAGTATTTTTGTGATTGAAGCAAGGTGTCTAAACTGGGTACCCTGAACTACCTCTGAATGATCTCCTCGTCTCCATGTTTCTTGTCCTCGTCTCACTGCACTTTGTGAGCGACAATGACTCTCCGTCTCCCCATCTGCGGGGCATATTATCAAGAACGGCGTTAAAATTATCGCCGCTTTAGCGGCAGAAAACTGCAGCTAAAGCGGCGATAATGGGCTTGATAATATGCCCTTGATAATATGCCCTTGAGAATTCCAATAGAAGCCCATGTTGACACCAGAACATGGGCTTCTATTGGAATTCTCAAGGGCATATTATCAAGCCCATTATCGCCGCTTTAGCAGCAGTTTTTTGCCGCTAAAGTGGCGATAATTTTAACGCCGTTTCTTTATAATATGCCCCTGCATCTTCTGGTCCCAGTGTCTCAAAATCCTTATCCACCAGATTGCCTGCGTCAGTGTCTGTTTCTGTGTCTTTCTATCCCACACAGCTCCCATTCACCGTCCCACTGCCTCCTGTCGTGTCCTCCTTGCCCCAGGAACCACACGGGAGACAGGTTGGTGTTACGTTGCTCTTTATTTATCTTTTCTGCTGCCCCTGCCCACACGCACGTCCGTCCTCGTGCCCTCCTCGTCCGTACTGTCCGTCCACTCCCTGACCGGAAGTGGTGTCCAGTTTCCCTCCAGTCTTGTGGTCCGGTGCAGGGTCCTAGTGCCCTTCACTCCAGGCCACTACATCTCCCCCTTTTGTCATAAAGAAATGATGAGAGAAGAGAGAGAGAGAGAAAGTGGTAGAGATAGGGAGAAAGGAAAAATAGCTCAGAACAAGAAAGAACACGTGTGCATCCCCATTACTGCATTTCCTCAATCAGTCTTTTCGGCCTTCTGCTCACTCTTTTTGGACAAGCCTCTCCTGTAATTCTTCTGCTGGCCCTTCGCCCTTGTCCGTTCCCTTTCCGTTGTGATCCATCGCTTCATCTCCTCCGGTTGCAGTATCTTGGCCGTCTTCCCTCGCGGTCTTCAGTCCTTTGAAATGAGAACTGTTCCGTGTTACTCTGTGATGTTCTGACGCAGTCGTAATCATTGGCCCCTTCACTTTTATGATTGTTAGCGGTTCCTTTGAGAACAGGCTGTCGGACTTTCTTTGTTGACGCTGACGCGCTACCACTGCATCTCCTTCTTTGAAGTGTGACGGGGTAGCATGGCGCCTTGCATCTGCATATGCTTTCATCTTTTCTTTAACTTCCTTGTCTTTAGCTGCAATGCTGCTGTGCTCTGTTGACGCCGTGGCCTCTATCTGTGGTAGCCTGGTCCTGCTTGTCCTCCCCAATACCAACTCAGCGGGGCATCTTCCCGTGGAGCTGTGGGGTGTGTTTCTATAGTCTCGTAGAACCTGACATAGGGCCTGTCCGGTGGAGATCTGCGCCAGCTTCGCTCGTTGAACCGCTTTCTTTATGTTCCCCATGAACCGTTCCACCATGCCGTTCGCTTGTGGCCACAGCGGTGTTATCTTCCTGTGGTGAATGCCTAGGTAGGACATGAACTTTTGGAACTCTTCTCCTGAGAATGGAGGACCATTGTCAGTCTTTAGAGTTTCTGGGGAGCCCCAGGCTGCAAATATGTCATCCAAGATTGGTAGCGTCGCTCTTGCTGACGTTGATGATACGTGTCTCACTATGGGGAATCATGAGTACTCATCAATGATCACGAGCAGGTAGTTGCCCGTCTCTAGTGGCCCAAAGAAGTCAGCTGCCAACGTTGTCCACACCGCCCTTGGGAGTTCTGACATTTTCAGCGGTTTGGGTTTGGCTGGCTGTCCTGTCGTTTGACAGATGTGACATGTCACAATGGTGTCTTCTACCATTTTATCCAGGCCAGGGAACCAGACTTTCTCCCTTAGCAGCTTTTTTGTTGCCACCATTCCGCGGTGTGACTCGTGTGCCACATTGACAGTCTGACGCCTTAGTGACTTTGGTACCACTATCCTTGTTCCTCGCATCATTATTCCTGTTTCTGTCTCCGACAGTTCTTCATGTATCTTCTTGAGTGCCAGCATTTCGTCCTTGTTCACACCTTTTCCCCAGGTGCAGTTGTTGTTGATGTGTCTCCATCTCTGCATCCTTGTCGTTTCTTTGGCCAGCTGCATAGTAGCATCTTTCTCTGTCTCCTGCTCTAGTTCCGCTAATGTTATTGGCGCCGGAGTGTTTTGCTTTAGTACAAAATTGAGATATTCCTCAGCCATTGATGCGGTCTCTGGTGACCGTGGTAGAGGGTGTCTCGACATGTAGTCAGCCGGGTTATGTTCCTTTCCTGGCTTGTGCACAATTTTGAAGTCATAATCCATCAACCGTATGCCCCAGCGCTCAATGCGAGGTGGCATTTTTGCCGACGGATTGCCATATATTGTCACCAGAGCCTGATGATCTGTTATGATGGTGAACGACTTCCCGTAGATGAACATGTGATAGTGTTCACACGCCCATACCACTGCTAGGCTTTCTTTTTCTGGTTGGGAGTATGCCTTCTCAATGTCAGACAAGCTTTTGCTTGCATACGCAACAATTTTTCTCGGCGAATCTCTCCCCGGCAGGTGCTGCGCTAGTATTGCTCCTAGTCCAACTGGGCTGGCGTCTACCGTCAGCTCAGTGCATAGCAAAGGGTCAAAATAGGCAAGATAATCTACCGTCATTACGGCCTCTCTGATGGCTTCAAATGCCCAACTGCATTCTTGTGACCAACAGAACTTCTGACCTTGCTTTGTTAGCTCTCGGAGCGGTGTGCTCACCGTGGCGAAGTCCTTGATGTAGCGAGCACAGTAGCTGGCAAGCCCCAGAAATGACCTTACTTCTGCAACATCCGTCGGAGGACTTGTGTTTCTCAGTGTCTCTACTTTGCTGGGGTCTGGCCTCATTCCATTCTTGGAGAAGATGTGTCCAAAGAATACCAATTCACTTCTCCCCAGCTCACACTTTTCTGCGTTCAATGTTAGTCCCGCTTGTTCCAGTTTAGGCATACTTGATGCAGGGCCCGATCATGTTCCTCATCCGATCGCCCGAAGACTAGAATGTCATCACTGTAGTTTAGGCTGTTCTTCACCGGCCTTATCACCTGCCTTATGGTATCCTGAAATATCTCCGCAGCCGATGAAATGCCAAAGCTCAGTCTCTTGCAGCGAAACAGGCCCATGTGCGTCGAGAACATGGTAATGTATCTTGACTGTTGGTCCAGCTCTAGTTGGTGGTACCCTTTGTACAAGTCTAATTTCGAAAATCGGCAGGCCCCAGTGAGACAGCTGATCATCTCATTGAGATGTGGCCCCGGGTGGCGTTCTCTCTCGATTGCTGTATTCGGTACCCTCATGTCCACACATATGCGGATCTTGGAGGTGTTCTTTTTCGGGACTGCCACTATTGGAGACACCCATGGCGTCGGCCCTTCTGCAGGCTCAATGATGTCCTGGGCCAGTAAACTTTTAATTTCCTCTTCCACTTGTGGTTGCAGGTGGATTGGTACCCGCCGATGATGTTGTGCTACCGGCTTGATCGCCTCGTTGATGTGCAACATTATTTGTTTCCCTTTCAGTTTTCCTACACCCTGCAGGAGGGCCGGATGTTCCTGTAGAATATTCCTTTTTTCCAACATGTGGTATGTCATCGCTAGTAGACCGATCACCTGCGCTGTGACATTGCTTAGTGGTGCTGGGATGTCACCTCTCAGCACATGTATCTCTTCTTGGCAGGACTTGTCCTTGTATGTTAAGGTCTCGGTGAACTTCCCCATGTTCTCTACCGGCTTCTTGGAGCCCCACGTGAATACATCGACAGTGGACGGTGATAGCGGCGACCTCACTTTCATTTTCTCATACTCCGACATGCACATGATGTTGCATGTGGCCCGCTGTCAAGCACGAACCGTGTATTATGTCGCCCTACTTCAATGTCCACGGTGGCAGTTTTCTTGACTTGATGCTTCTCCATGAGATGAATGTGCTCCGGTCCCCGGTCTTCCTTGGGGGCATCTGACATTAGGTACAGTCGTGCCACGTTCACAGGTGCTGCCATATCTTCCGCCTCATCGGAGGAACTGCGATTCGCTGTTTCCATGTGTCTGGCATATCGGCTGGTGGTACTGGTGGTCATCCGTGGTCTTGCCACTCTGCCCCGCTCGCTTCTGAACTGCCTGCTCATGCAGGCGCTTGCGAAGTGATTGTCCCTGTTGCATTTCCTGCATCTCTGGCCCATTGCCGGGCACGCACCGACATGCGGAAACTCTAGTCCGCATCTATAGCACGTTTGATCATTCTTCTTTGCTGGCGAGGCCACCGGGTATTCTTTCTTCTTGCCGTTTCCCGTAATGCAATTCGCTTGCTCCACTCTTTTCTCTTTCCCCAGCTCCATCTCTCTGGCATGCGCCGTTGCTCTCGCTTCCGTGCGGGCCATGGTCAATATCTTCTCCAGCGTCGTTGGTTCCTTCAGGACACGTACACGAAATTCTACAGACTGACAGCCTTCGATGATGCGCAGTCGTATCGCCTGCTCATTGTCAAACTTGTCGAACTCACAGTATGTGACCAACTTTCGCAGTCGTGTAGCGAAGTCGTCAAGGGACTCCTCTGTTCGCTGGCATGCTGTGTTGAAGGTGTATCTCTCAAAGTCAATGTTCCGTTGCGGGTCAAATTTCGCTGTGAGGCACTGTATCTCCCCTTTGTATGTCTCGGTTTGATTGTGGGAAAAGTTGCGAGCAGGTCCTCCACTTCATCCCCTGCGAGATTCAGAAAGAGGTCCAGCTGTTTGCTGCCTACAATGTCCGTGGCGCGCATGTAACGCTCAAACTGCCTAATCCACCTTTCCCACTTGATGCCAGCTTGTGGTTCCGATAGGCTGAATGGCAATGGTCTTCGAAATATTGCTTGTGGACTCTTTGTGTCACTTGCTGTGTCGACCATTTTTTTTTTTTTTTTGTTTACTGACGTGCAGCTCCTGTGCAGGTCTTCTCCGTAACTGCTTTCTTTCTGCGGTGACAGTGGCACTTCCGTCTCTCTTTACTGTCACTTTTCCTGTCCCTTTTGGTGCCACTTATACTGTCACAATTTGTAGTTACTTCTTCCTTTAATTTGTATTTTTTTTTCTCTTTGAATGACACTTTCCTCTTGCAATGTGTGTCTGCTTCTGTAATCTGGTCTCCTGGCCTTGAATTCCCTTTATTCTCAACCTTTTTTCCTTTTGCCTGACTTCAAAATGTCCTCCCGGCCTTCTTAGTCTTCCATTGGCTGCTTCGCCTGTCCTTAAGATGGCCGCCGGATCTCGCGAGACCGAGATTTCCAGTGCCTGACCTTCCAAAATGGCGGCTGGGTCGTCCTGGCCACTGATTGGCTGCTCCCGCCTGACCCAGCGATGGCTGCCCTGTTCACGCGAGATTTCCTTCGAATCTACGCGCGAACCGGCTGGTTGTGCTGAAGCGGGCAGCTGGGACACAGTCGGGTGCACCGCTGCAGGGCACACAAGGCTCCCACTCAGCTCCCAGTAAATCGCTTGCCTTCAGGCAGGTGGGGGCCTCTTACTGCGTCGTCGCTGCGGCTGGGCGGGCTCCCGCGCTTCTTCTCCTGCAGCGCTCGGACCAGGGTGGGCCCCTGGCTCCGTTTCTTCCCGCGACCGGGTGGGCTCCGGACGTCGCGGCTTTCCACTGCTCTGTTTCTGGTGGCAGGCGGACCAGGGTGGGCTCCTGGCTCCGGTCTTGACTCTCGAGGGACCACAGGACTACGGTGCACGCGTTTGGTGGCGCCGTGAAATCCCACCTTGCTCGTCGCCAGTTGTCGTGTCCTCCTTGCCCCAGGAACCACACGGGAGACAGGTTGGTGTTACGTTGCTCTTTATTTATCTTTTCTGCTGCCCCTGCCCACATGCACGTCCGTCCTCATGCCCTCCTCGTCCGTACTGTCCGTCCACTCCCTGACCGGAAGTGGTGTCCAGTTTCCCTCCAGTCTCGTGGTCCGGTGCAGGGTCCTAGTGCCCTTCACTCCAGGCAACGACACCACCCTTCCTCAATGTCTGTGTCTCCTCATCCTGTTATCCATGTCTCCCTATTACCGTGTTGGTGTCTCAATATTCAACTACGTGTTGTGTGGGGGAAGGCACCTCCTACAGAAGACACAACACTCAGTGGCTGCTTTCAAAACTTTTATGGTTCTCGGCCCACTTCTATCCGAGACTCCGCCCCTTTTCCAATCCTCGCTCAGCATGTCACAGTGAGGCTTCTCCTTCGGGAATGAGACATTTAACCGCCTCCCCAATCAATTTAAATGTTGCCCTAGTCAAGACTTAAATATTTTTCAATAGTATATTTAGAGCGAAGCATTCAATGAAGATACACATAATTCATGTAATTCCCTTTTTTCATTATTTTTTCAAAACATAGTATCTTCATATTCAAAATATTCTTTCCTTATATATAGACATGATTGAACAATACACCGTTTGAAAATATTATCAATATTTCGCC
>CAWUFW010024548.1:0-58590 GCA_963921515.1 Calotriton arnoldi | reverse complement strand
ATATCTTTAGTTCTAGAGACACTTCACTCACTATCACTGAACCAAGATCCACATGCAAATCAGCCAGTATCGCACAGAGGATAATTCAAAAAGCCACACTGCAACACTTGGTAAAACAATGTAAAGTCTCCGGAAGTAGTAATGAAACTCTCTCACTTCAACGCCTGCACCTTTAAGAAAAAAATACTACGAACAAATGTTCTCTCAAGAGTTAGAATTCCCTTCCTCCTTTCTTTCATATCATCACAATTCAATTACAAGAAGGAACTAAGGGGCATATTTACAAGCCCCTATGGCCACCACAACGTCACTTTTAGTGACATTGTGGTGGCGATAGGGGCTTTGCCTTATTTACAAGGCAGCGTTAAACCACTTAACGTGGATTAATGCTGCCTTGTAAATAAGGCACCCTATCACGCTGTACTTAGCGTGAAAAGGGAGGGCAAAGGGTGTTGCGGTGGGTGTTCCATCGCAACACACATTGATTTTGACGCTGCCCCCTATTTACAAGGGTGGCGTAAATAGGAGGCAGCGCCAAAATTAAGACCAGGGAAAAGCTGGTCTTAAACAGGCGAAACAAAGAGAAATGCTTTATTTCTCCTTGTTTTGCTGTTTCCATGAGTGCTGTGTTGTGCAGCACACATAGAAACAGCAAATTGCCATTGATTGTTTATGTGAAGGAAGGTGTCCCTTCCTGCACATAAACAATCCCCCCAAAAAATGACGTTTTGCAACTTCTATGTGTGCTGCATTAAGCAGCACACATAAAAGTTAGTAAACGCCATTTAAAGATTGTTTATGTGCAGGAAGGGAGACCTTCCTGCACATAAACAATCTCCCCCTCAACACAGACACCCGTGCACTATGGTCAAGGGTGCCTGCGTTGGCGCTAGGCTGCTAAGTTTAGCGCCAGCGCAGGGGGAAACGCAGGGCTGCACCATATTGTTGTAAATATGGTGCAGCCCTGCGTTTCTGAAGCGGCGGAGCGCAGCGTTAAGCAAAGGAGGCTAACGCTACCCTCCGCCACTTCGTTGTAAATTTTTTACATCCTAGTACTTACTGGCTTACAGCGCTTTAATCAATACAAAATGTACTTCCTCTACCGAAAGAATGACAAACCCCATAGTAATCTGAATTGCCTGGACAATTTATTTCAATCTAAGAAAGTGGACTTGCATCACCCAAATACATATTTGATTTTTATCCTGTACTTACTTATCAATGTATCTTTTTGATTTTACATTTAATTATTCTGTGAACCCCCTCTATAACTGTAATGCCATTTGCTAAACTACTTTTGAATTATTAGGTTCCCTTCACTGCAATTATTTATTCTGCCTTGCTCGATTTCTCACCTGGCATACACCTACTATTTTGATAGAAAATCGAATTAATTTTAGTGTCATATAACGTCATGTTTTTACTATGTTACCTGATTTCATATTTAGTACATTTAGTACATTTTATATTGTGCTTTCATGTACTACAAATGCATTCTTTTTTTGTTTTCAGGGTCTATATTGACCTACTTTGACAGTCCCACCTTACTTTCGAGTTAATTCAGCCTTTGACTGGCATAAGTTACTCCCAAGAGAGTGTAACAAATACACTTTTACATCATCATCCATAATTTGAAGATTCATATGTCTTTTTGTCACTTTCAACTAAAAATCTGGGGGCTTGGCCAACCATCATAGCCACGTGGACATGATCCACTGAGGCTCCGCTGTATTTCGGGTTGAAAGCAAGGCGGTGCCGGTACCCGTCTGATGATGCACCTGCAACGTGGGATGAAGGGCACTGGACCGACTACAGCTGCCCGGTGGCCCGGTAACGGGACCCATGCCCGACCCCAAAATGTCAGCCAGCAATTAGACAAGACCCACAAGGGGGATTGTGGAGACTGCTGTGGCGCGCCAATAGCCGCGGTGAGGTAGGGGCATGATGGAGGAGGCCTGCAGTTTTGATCACACATCTTATGAAAGCTGGAATGAGCCCCACCCATGTTTTGACTTGGTCCCTCCTCTGGGCCTGATTGGCTGCATGCTATGCTGCATGCAACGCCTGTATGGGCCTTGCTTATTTTCAGCCCTTCACATAACAAGCACTGCGAGGAGGGAAGAAGTTTAAAACACTCTTCTACAGCCCACTGGGGGACCCCTGGGCTTCTTCCCTTGTACTGGCCTGCTGCCTCTATGCCTCTGAAAAAGGCACAAACCAACAGGATGTTGAGCTACTTCACTCCAGCTGAACCACAAGAATCTCACCCCAGCGAGACAATAGCACTGACTAAGGAAGATGTCCTCTCCTCGCTTCTGGACTTCAAGAAGGAACTGAGGAAAGAACTGAAAGTGGATCTCTCCACCTCCTTTGAAGCCCTCTAATCTTACATTAATTCTAGGCTCATCTCCCTTCAGCAGGATGTTGACTCAGTTTGCACCCGAACCTTGGATCTCGACTCAAAGTACCAGGGCCAAGATCAGTGCATCAGACGGATGGAAGACTCATCAAAACAACTGCAGGATCAGCTGCACACAGCCCGTTTGAAATGTGAGCACTCAGGAAATCGCTCACGGCAAGACAACATCTGGATTTGTAACCTGGAGGAGAGGGTTGAAGGTCCAGACCTGGAGGAATTCTTGGTCAGTTTGTTTACCGAGATCCTGGGAGAGAATTCTGCCAAAATCAAAGTGGACCGGATACATAAAGTTAGACCATTGACTCCTGGAGGGGGGAGTCGCCCCGTGATGTTCTAGCAAACTCCATTCATTTAAGGTGAAAGACTGAATTCTGCAAGCTGCCTGGAGCTCGATAATGTCCCTTTTCAAGAGGTGACATGCTCCCTCTTTCAAGATATTGCTCCCACCACACTATCACTCCGGCTACAATTCAGACCTGTCACTGATAAACTTTCTGAGACTCTCATTTGAATATCAGAATAAGACTCACCACTTTGTGACGCTACATGAAGCTGCAGCCTTGCTGAGGACATCGATGCCTGAGCACAAGGAACCTGATGGAGGTCTGAGGGAAGTACCTGCAGGCACTGCAAATGGTCCTGCTAAAGGACAATGGCACTTGCAGTGCCACCCGAAACGACAGTGGAAGCGCTAATCTGACAGATGGGTTACTGGAGTCCCGGTTGCCTCCCTTTGCCAAGGATCTTTGCAACAACTGTCCTCTTTGGACACCTATTGCACTCCGAGCCTCTCCATCCCTCCTGCAACAGATGTTTGTGAGAAGCGCAACAGTTACTGAACCGGACGCCATGCTGGCACTTTACTGGAACAGTTGTACTTCAAATAACCTAAACACTACATCCCTTTTTCTCGAATTATAAAATGAAGAATATGCGAGATGACAACTTGCATATTGAGCCCTGAAGAAGTCCCAAGTGGACAAAACGCGTTGGCTGCTGCTCGTATGCTGTGATTTTGAGAAAAAGATGATGAATAAAGATTTTTTGGAAGAAGAAACGACTTTCACATCTACTTATTGAGATGACCATGAATTATGATCCTGAATTGTGTATTATGGATTGAAAACTTGTGATGTATATATAATTGATCTTGAAGTTGAGTGCTGAACCTCTTTCGTTGATGTCCTTTTTGGGAAGTAATTCCCTTATAGAGGTGTAGGAGGGTCACATCCCTGGTTCGTTGCACCACTGTGCATCTAATTTTTACTTCTTTTACTCTGTGTGGATGAGTGCAGGACTTGTATGCCTTGACCCTTCTTTTTGTTTGACAAATATATGAATCAGGCAACACCTGAGAGAAAAGCTGAAAGTCAACCCATTCTAAATAACATGTCTCCTTGCTTTGCTGCTCACACACACCTAGAGGCAATGTGTGCTCTAAAAATGTATAAATAAAATGAAAGTAATGGCCTGCCCACTGCTTTCATGCAAAACTGTCAACTAGCCCAGTATCCAGATGCTACACACCTGGCAAGACCCCATGCTGGAAGGGAAACTGTATTGGTTCCTTCTTGTTCTACAAAGTATGAATACAAAAATGAGAGTAGTGTCTCTCACTCCAGGCAAAGTCTACTGTGCTACATCAGTGATGGAAACCATGCCACACCAGTGCTAAAATTAACATCTTAGCACTCATAGGGTTTTATGGTTTCGGTGTACTACCTTACTTTATTTTACCTTTAGTTGGCACACAAAAGTCACACATGTTCACTGCCTCTGTTCTCACTTCTAAACAGCTTGGAAAATAGTTTCAATATTAAGTGCACATTGCTTCCCTGGTTTGATGGCCGGTGATATATCAGTAAAGACACTGATTGTAGGAGAGGCTTTGTGGACCACCAACACCGCAATCACTTTTCGGTGAACATGAGCTTCTTCCCATGGCTGGTAGTGTGCCTGCGCACCTCAGAGAAATGTAGTCATACCATGTGGCAAAAGGGTGAAGAGTTTATGTCAATATTCACCTTCTTGCAGGAGAGAGATTAATTGTTTCAAGTTCTGCTGTCTTCGACAGTACTTCTCTCTGTCATCAAGATAGCTCCAAATAGTAGGGTTCATTTGAAGAATGTTAGTTTAGGGCTGCTACCTTTTTACAAGCCAAAGTGGACTATTTTATTTAAAAAAATAGTCCTACAGGCTAAAATCCCAAGTAGGGCAAATGATACAAACAAAAAATGATCAAGACACAAACAGCATAACTCCCAAGATACTCACTTCTGACCCATCATCATCAGTTTGGGTGAAACTAAAATAATGGAAATTCTTCTCATACCTTCTTTTGGATAGCTAATAGCAAAACAAAATTATTTTGCCTAATCTATTTTGGTGCTTAATTATTGTATAGGAATATAACAATACAGAACAGAATACAATTAAGCAATTTTGTCCAAGCCAGTACACATTATCTAGTCTGACCAAGGTTAATGGCCTCTAACTTCTTCTTCAGTTGTAATGAAATTATTGTATCATATATCAAAACAATGTATGAATGTTCTCCTTCTCTACATAAAACAAACAAGCAAACTAATGTTTAAATGAAAAATGTGCAGAAGGAGCTTTGGTATAGCAAGGATTGATTGTATTTGTAGCATTTATATAGTGCTTCATACTTCTGATGAGGTTATGAAGCGCTCCCATTTGGATCAGGTTCCTAGTGCCCTTTGTATGGTTGATATGGATGTGGTTTGGCCTTTATGGGAGGTTAGAATGACATGCATGAGGTTCAGAGATGTTTTCCAAACATGGTACATGTAACCCCATCTGCATGATGCATTCCAGAGTATAATAAGTAGTATACCTATCATTTTAAGACTGGCCAGTTTCCTAAGGTTAAAAACATCACAGGGTACATAACGTGTGGATAGGTGGAACCAATCAGGGATTCATTTACATGGTGTTGGCCCAGAAGCAACAGAGATTCAATCCCTAATCATACTGACACCATACAGAGATGAGGGTGAGACACAAAGCACTTGGTAGGTTTCTGCCTTGACACAGAAAGACTGAATCGACCTGTCCTGTGTTACCCATCTGTTCTCACCTCTACGTTTGATCCCAATACTTTATTTTAAATCCCAGACATGCTTCGTCTTATAAAGCGCGCCTCGAAAACTTCCTCCTCAAAGGTTTCTATTTTCATTATTAGTGGAAAATAAAGGGTAAAAAAAAAAATTTGTGGAAGGTGAGTTACCCTTCTTTCACTGTTTCACTTACCAATATCCCATATATTTGTTAGGGTTACATTTTTTAATCTCAGCCCAGCGTTCTGTGTTCTGTATGTTTTGTAAAAATAGTCTTTATATAGGCCTACACAAGTTAACTTTATTTTCTATATCTTTTGCTTATGTACTACCCATTGGACCTTCAAACTCGGCTTTCCCTTCTAGGCAAGGGCCCTTAACTACTATTGTTGGGATGAAACAGGTACTCGGTAACTCGAGTAGTGAGCCTACTGTGTACTTCGTGTGCTCATATCTGTTCAAAGATAAAAGAGCCATTTTGTCTTGCTTTTTTCATCCAATAAGCCTTGGGGTCTGCAAGGCCTTCTAGGGACAAAATAACATATCTCTCTCTTACTATTATGAGGGTTTCTGCATTGTCTTATGCTCACTTCCCTGACTATTTGACCTCATAATGCTGACTCTTACCACTGCAGAGATATTGCCTGCATTCTGCTTTGTATCTGCATTTTCAGGTTGCTGAGCTTTGCCAAATTGATGAGTGTCACATGCTGTTCACACTGCTGTTTGCTGTGAGCCCAACTTCTACGTTAGAATTCTGTTGAGTTGTACAGTGTGGGTTTCCATGAGCTCTATGCCCAAGTATCTACTTCCATTGGCCACGGAGCAAAAGCCTGCACGGTCATCAGTTTCCGTAATGCCTGAGGATGAAGACATATTCAAAGTCCCCATCCCTCTTCTGCTACAGCTGAAAGCTCATCAAGTATCCTTTCAAAGGTATGGAGGTGGAGCAGAGCATATGGAAACCACGGTTATGGTGGGATCTTGTGTGATCTTATTTGCCTAGACACCTAAGGGCCTAAATTATATCTTGGCAGAGAGGGAACTCCATCTCACTGATGGCAGAGTTCCCTCCTGTGAGAAATTAGGTTGTTGGTTGAGGAGGGTGAAACCCCTACTCAAGCAACAGTCCCAATCCTTGTCAGGATGACCAACAAAAGGTCATGAAATTAACATGTGCTTAACCGCTGGTAGTTCAGCACATAAGCAGCCAGACCTAACTCAAAGGCATTTTGTAAAGTATGTATGCAGCACCCACAGAGCAATAAAGTGAAAAAGCAACACAAGAAAAATCTCACGCCAATTTAGGAAAATAGAGTACATTATAATAAGTTATTGGACATAAAAACAACAAAAATCCAATCAGTAGAACTTCAATTCAACTGCAATTTCAAAGTTTTAAAGTAAGTATACCGCGTAAAAGACAAAGTGTCAACTGTGGTTATCTGGTCATGCCAGATCGGGACAAAGTCACAAGTTCAGGATGACCGTGATAGGCCGGATATCGGGACCAGGTTAGTCCCACAGAGAATTCTGCCTTATGTCCTTGATATGGGGCATTGCGTCGCACTGCACTGTGCTGTGATGCACTCCATTGGTTCCGATGCGGAGCTGCAGGGGCTGTGATGTGTGGTCCTGCACCAAGTTGTGTCATGCTGCGTCAAGTCCATTGAGAAGCTGTGAGGTGCTGCGTCAAGTTGCGATGCATTGTGTCGGTTCTGAGGAAACCCACAGTTGAGCCAGGAAGAGTACACTTTGATGCCAACCAAGGGTCCAGTGGGGTCCGCACAGCTGGGCAGATGCAGGACAAGTCTCTGGAGCTTGTTGTGTCCCTGTAGCTCAAAACAAGAGGCCGGTCAGCTAGTCTTTGGAGTCACTCTGGTGGTTCTGGGTTCAAAGATCAGGTCCTTTGTGCGTGAGCTGGGCCACTTACTTTGAAGGGCAAGTGTGGTAGGTGACAGCTCCGCCTCCCCTCATCAGGCCAAGATGACACTTCCTGACAACAGTGAGACTTTGTGGTACTGTCTGGGAGGAATACCGAAATGCCAACTGACAACCACACCTTGTCATGTGACCCAGCACACAGGCTGCAGACACAAAATAGTTAGGACAAGAAAATACCAACTTTCTAAAAGTGACATTTTCAAAATTCTGACTTTACCATTAAAGAGGGGTTTGAGTTACAATTCCTCAGTCACCAAACATGAAATTCCTATGTGCTCCCAACCAAAAGTTATCACTTATTAAATGTAATAAAATAACCCACTTTTATCCCATGGGAGAGGTAGGCCGTGCAATATTTAAAATGAATATGAGAGTTTCTCATTACCAGGACGTACAAAATTTAAAAGCACATGGCCAACTTTAAATACAACACACCTTGCCCTCTGTGCTGGTGAGGGCCTACCCTAAACGTGACTTATATGTATTAAAAAGGAAGGTTTAGGCCTGGCAAAATGTGTATATAGCCAGGTCTATATGGCAGTGTAAAACTGCACACAGGCTGCAATGGCAGACATGAGGCATGTTTAAAAAGGCTATGTAAGTACGTGGCACAATAAGTCCTGCAGGCCCACTAGTAGCATTTCATTTACAAGTCCAGGGTACATGTAGTACCACTTTACTAGGGACTTACAAGTAAATTAATTGTTTCAATTTGGTGTAAGCTAATTTTACCATGTTAAAAGGAGAGAGCACAAGCACTGTTCCACTGGATAGAAGTGGCAAAGTACACAGCATCCTAAAAGTCAACAAGCAAATGTGCAGAAAGTGGAGGGGTGAAGGCAAAAGCTTTGGGGGTGACCCCGCAGAGAGGGCCAAGACCAACACCTACTCACCAAGACCATGGTCCGTCTGCCTGATTTAAATTCAGGTGGACCATAGTTTGATGACAGCAGAGGCTACTCCGTCTCCACCGTGGTCGGATAATTGGAGGTTAGGCTATATGTCCGCCTTCACAAGTTAGGTGGGAGGACAGTTAGCTGTTTTTCAATGCCTGTCACCGCCCGGGAAAACCTGTTGGTAAGGGGCACTGAAAAGTGCTTAATGCCCCTCACGCCATAGGAGAGTATTCCCATGGCGAGGGCGGCATTGCATTTTTTTATTTTCGAAAAAGAAAATCCTACTTTGTGATTTTCTTTTTTGAGAAAAGAAAATTACTTTGATGTATACCTCCGTCATGTTTGAGGGAGCCATCCAGCAAAGTTACAGGGCATTGGCAGGAACCACTGTGACAGTGGTTCCTGTCAATGCTTGATATGTCCGCTGGGCCAGCGGACATATCATTTCAGAATTTTGTGAGTGGCAGCTCCATCAGGGGGACAGATTTACTCTGTTGCCCTGGCGGAGAACGTGCCGTCCACCAAATTATAAATCAAACCTTAAGTGCCAAAGTGCATCGAGCTCATTTGTTGGCACTTCTAGATTCTTTGGGTTCCCCAAAGCTTGGGATATTGAAGCTTCAAGTGAACTGTTTTACCTCCTGGCCATTGAGACTTGAGAGGAGTTTACCTTCAGGGTTGCGAAACTGATCATAGAAAGTAAAAATTAAAGACCATGCCCAGGAGGAAATAGTTGAAAATCTTGAAATTGCGAGTGGAAGTGGTGGCGTTTTTAAACGTGGAGTAGTAATCTTTCAGTGTCTGTACCATAGTAGGCTGTCTTGCATAGAATTTGATGTCAGTATATGGACATTGAGGTTTCTGGTAGCCCTTTGCTGTTGTCGTGACACTATTCTCTAGCAATGTGGTTTGCCCTGATGGAGCTTTTCGATTCTTACTGCTTTATCTTTTTAAATGCACCTACACCACATCCTTTGGAGAAAAAAAGACTGGGAATTGTTCAGTCATGTTTTCCTGGGATAAACCAGCAAGGTGCAGTAGCAGATTTATTTTGGCACAAAAGCACTTCACAGCAAATCAAGCCTACTGAGAATGAGGACCTTAGCTTTTTTTCATGGTGACCGTCCCACCTGCGAAGCCTTCTCTGGCTTCACCATCAAGACTTGGAAGATCCCTACCAGCTGCCCAGTCTAGTGTGACTGGTGGTCCTCCAATGGTGGATACATACTCTTTAATGGAGCAATATCCACTGACAATGCATAGAACTCAAAATAAGTTTGGTGTCCAATGCTAGTGAGGCAGAGAAACTAGTTTCATCACAGTGGTGGATGAAAATTTAAATTTTACCAGCAAAACAGCATTTGCATGTATGAATGTATGGTAGGTAAGGCTGAATTTAGCCCAAAGGCAGCGAACCATGATGAAGAGTTAGAGGAAAGCTGGGCAGATGGAAATGGAGGGTGATTCTTAATATGTAAAGCTGCAAGGTGAAAGAATGTAACTCTTTTGTTGGAATACAGCCAGATGGGAGAGGTACCTGCGAGATAGTGATGGTTTTAAAGTTATTTGCCTTCAAGGAACCTGGAGTATGCAGGTGTTTAAAGGCATTCGCTCTAGGGATTTCATTGTCTGCTTGTTTGTAGGTATAAATGAAGGCAGCCCTGGCAATTGTTTTGTTCGGTTTGTTGACAAGACTGTTCTCTTTGGTAAAGTCAAAATGTACAGGCGTGGTAATTTCGAACACTCTAGTCTTTGAGTGCTTAACACATATGCACATTGACATGACAAGATTTTTAGTTAGGGTTTTTTCAGTCTTACAACTTTAAATCACAACTCTCTAAGGATTTGCTCATGGAATCACGTGTTACAACTACCCTTAGCCCTCCTGAGCCAGCTCCTGTGATAAAAGGGCTATGATATAGCCCTGGGTCTGCATCTGCAAATGTATGTTTTGGTGCACTTAAAACTGTATTTCTTGCTAGATCAACCAGCAAATCCAATGCTTTATAGGAACAAGACCTCTTCACTGTTACACTATAAGGTGATCCGTGTAGATGCATTTGAATTTTCAAAAGGTTGCCAGGTGTTTGAAAACACCAATAGTAACCATTATACGGAAGGTGTCCTCCTTACACCTTCTTTCTACAAAGAACAGGTAGATAATAACAGTGGGTCCTGTGACATCAGGGTACAAAAGGAAATTGTGTGGCAAAAGTAAATTGCTGCAGGCTTTGCCACCATACCTGTTGACAATGTGGATAAATGTAGTCAGAGCCAGACCTCAGGTATTGATGCCTCACATCTCGAAACCAAGTTTAACTAGGTACATTCTCAAACTATGTGATGATTTTGAGCAACAGCGTCTGAAAGTGAGTAAAGTGCTTGGTTTCATTCTAATTAAATACAGACTAACACAATTCCAGTGATCAAGCTGGAATAATAACTTAAAGCCTCTATAAGAGCCAAACATAAGGATCGTAGGCATTCTACTATAGCATAAATTCTATACTGCAGTCAAGAAACTCTGACAGTGGTTCCCTTTGTGTTGCGAGAGGTGTCGGTAGTTTATGCACAGAATCTTTGCCATTTCCGAAATACTGTGGTATGGTTGTTTTACCAACCATTTCTGCAGACTTCTTACCAACATTCCAGTAAATCAAGATTAATGACAGAGGAACCACGTAGACCATATTGATAGAAGACTCTGTTGGAGAGATGTGTTGCCTGATCTTTTTCCCTAGGGCAGTTAAAACATTAATGAATGTTCTTCTAGAAACTTTGTGTGTGACCTTTAGGTCAAGTTACTCCACAAATGACCACTGTCCCACCTAATCACATTTTGAGGTCGAATAAATAGGTTTATATTGTTGATTCAAGGATATTAGAGAAGCATTTCTTAAAGTTCACAGAGTTCCCTTTTGTCTAAACTCTAGGTCTATGGCACAGACATCAGTCTTTTACTTTTCACTGTACAGCTGCACATTGATGTTAGGGGCTGGATCACAAAAACATTTAACTTGCACTATTTTATGTTCTTGGTGGAAAGTAAGGCAGTACTTGGAGCAAACACTTTTTATAACCGTATTATGAAAGCAGATTTTTAAAGGTGGTAACGTGTGACAAGAATGTTGTGTGACATTTTGTTCTGGTTGTGCCATGCTGCTTTGTTTTGTGCTTTTGTATTTTTGTGCTGCTTTATTGAAATGGGATGTTGTGTTGTTCTTTTGCTTTAAGGTTTTAACTATTTAGTTGTGCTGTTCTGTTTTAATTGTTGTCAAGTTGCATTTTGTATGTTATTGTGTTATGATCTATTATTTACGTTAGATTTGTCAATCAATTCTGCTACATGGCCTAACAAAAGCAGCACATTCTTTAAAAGTTCCAGCGACAAGCAACCATTTACCAGTGGCTACGATGGCAGAATACCGCTACTCCAACTCAAAATATTTAAGACACCTATCAGTCTAAAAATGTTGCAGGGATCTGTCATAAATTCCCACTTTCACTGCTCAATTTGGGATATAGCCCATGGCTGCAAGCCAAAAATATGAAAAAAAAACATTGTGCAAGATTTATAATGAAAATACTCTTCATCAGGTTGGCCTCTTGCCATTCTCTTATTTTGTCTCCTCGTAGGGTCTGCACTTTTCAACAGACTGACAGCATAAGTTGCCTTATTAAGGACATGTTTAGATTAACTTCAAATCAATTTGGTGACCACCTAGTGCCTAAATTATACCTATGCTTCTTTATGGAGCACACGAGTAGTGTGAGAATAAGCTCTCAACACCACAGATTTTAATATTGAAAATGCAGAGCTTCTCCTTCTTTTCACTTGCATCATCTTCCTCCTAAAATATTTTCCTAGCTCTTTCACCCTGCCTTACATATCTTGGCAAGGTATATACCCAATTCTTATATTTCATCCCTCCATCCTCCAGCCGAGTTACATAAAAACTCCATGAGATTCTGCTGCTCATGCAGATTTTTAGCACTCTGGGCTATGTCCCGTTATGTAAAATCAGCATGAACGGCACCGTGTGGCGCACTAAAGGGTGCTGCTTCTTTCTGTCGCTCAAGTAGATTTTCTACTCGAGCGGCAGCTTTCTCAGCACGTATGGTCATGATCTGCTGCGACTGCCAGCGTTGAGAAATCTCGCCGAGAGGCATACTGGCACTCGAATATTGCGTTAGGGAATGCAAATTCTAGCACACACTCACCAACTTAACGTTGGCGAGCCGTGTGTGAGGAAAAACTCCACCACGCGGCAGTTGGTGAAGTTTTGCCAGAACTCCGTAATCCAAGTGGAACCCAGAGTGGGCAAAACTCTGCAAATTCTGCCAGCAGAGCCACAATATTCGCCCACCAATAGTTTCCCCTTAGCTTTCATTAATTGATGTTACTCCTGCACTGAGGTAATTCACCCTTGTTCCTCCTCTTGTTACACAATCTATTACAGAAAAATATGACTAAATCATAGATTTAAGCTGAGAAATGTTTCTGTTTGAATTAATTCCCTGCATAAGTTTGCTTAACGTCTTCCCTCAAACTTTCTTTGAATTGCCTTTTAGTGCCATCTTATAGGCATTGGCACTCTTGGGCTGTCAATCATTGGAATTCTGATGTTTCTGAATGAATACCCAGGATAAATATTACTTCATCTCACTAAGAAACCTACATTTTATCTTAAAAAGCATGAAAAGGTCTCTCAACCTCTGATTTGCTTTTCCATAGGTAATCCATGACACACTTCATATCTGTCTGCTTGGCTAGAGCAACTAGAAATTACTCCAATAATTGGTTAAAATGTACACTAGTTTATGTTGAAGATACAACATTAGTTTATAGTGAAAGAGCCGGGCCCATAAGGTCTTGGTCTCGGTCATCCTAGAGTTGCACTCTGATGGTTCCTTTAAGCAGCATAAAAGTGTGGAGGGGAGATAAATCATTAGAGAAACAATCAATAAGCCAATAACTATCCTGGATACATAATAACCCATTGACAACTACTTAAGGTTAGTTCATTTATTACAAGGCCAAGAACAACTGAACATAGAGACATCTGAACACAAGAGTATAGAAGTACATAGGAATTAGCATGAAGCCACATCTGTGCATCCAGTTTAGACGATGCAGCATAAACAGCACAACTAATTCAAGAAGTAGAATACAGAAAATCAGAAAGCATGACTCCAAATGTCCCTGCACTGAGGATTGGTGCGTGAAAAGCATAAATCTATCCCTACTCTAGCACTAACGTGACATCCCTACATAGGCATTTTCAAAAAGAAGGGTAAAAAGTGTCAGCACGTCGAGCCTCCCTAAGAAGTCTCTCCACAATCAATGGGTCAAGTAGCCTAAAGTTACAAAAGACAGAGCTCATTCTAAGATGCTCTCTCTCTGAAGGCAAGAAAAGAGTGGCCCCCTATCCCTAACTCCAACAACCAGTTATTCAGGGGTAACATTCCCATGGTGCAGTTCTGATCACGCCATCCATTCTGGGTACAGTCCTGAAGGTATTTTCCATGATATCAATGGTGTGCCTTCCTCGATACAATTTGTCTTTGGTTCACATACCTTCTCCTGTGTGAAGCACAACGACCTTCCTTTATCGACTCAAGCCACATGATTGTAACTTCTTCTCTCCTTGCCTAGCTTACTAAAATAAAGACATTACTTTTCCTAAAAATGTATTCTCCACCTGCAATGGAAACGCGAGAAAACAGACCTGCAATGCACATGAAATTCAACTATTAATTATTTAAGCAAGAGTTTCCAGGGACCTGCATTTCAGGCCTACGACTTCAGCTAACATAAGACGTGTCTCTTTTCATCAATACGATTTGCATAACCATTATTTGCATTTCAATTAATACATTTACCTACATGCAAAATGACATAATTAATAAACACATTCAATATAAGTCAGTTGCACAATACTAGTTCTTTGTGCTAACGTTTCCTGCTAGTTACATTCATTTTCTATGTTAATTCTCCATGATATTTATCCATAACTAAAGCACGTCACATAAGTGCATTAATACGTTTCACAATTCAAACACCCCATGTTAACAATAATTGCATGATTATAGGTGGATGCGTTCTACGCGTGATTATGATGCACCCCTACAATTTAAATGATTTTTCTGCTACATCAATATTATTGGCCCATGAATATTTAGGACACCAATTGCTATCCCATCAATTTTAAAGTCAAGTCACACCTATGCACCCTCCAAATCTACCTCTTCTTTAATCAATTCTACGTTTATGGATATATGAAAAAAATAGCCACTGCATTCTTATTTGCTTTTAAGGTTCATGTTTATTTATTTATGATACAGAACTCCGAAGAGATCCACATAAAAACACACAGAATCTTACAATTTAGCCAGATAAAGTGCATTTCTCTAATCATTCAGATTCCTCAAAGGTTCATTAAAATACGATACAACATTACAACAAGGTTCCAAAAGGTGCAATAAAATAAATACACATTTTAAAAGCACTTAAAAAAGTAAAAAAATCAATAGCAAATCATTTCCTTAGGAGGATCATAAAGTGACTGCTGTGCTACAGAGGCAGATCGTATACATAGCTGTAAACATATAGGTCTCAGCGTTTTTCAGTGATATAGTAAAAGCGTCAGACAGACAAAGAGAACATGGTTCAAATCTTGAATCACATTTTGACATAAATTGCATACAGCAGAAGTTCCATACCATTTGGCCATGATGAGATTTAGAGGAAGCATACCCAACCAGCAAAATCCAAAATCGTCTCGCTCCATGTGATAAATTCCAGTTTATACAGGGTTGTTGTCTTTTTACTGAGATGGACCCTTCAATGCTTTGAAATCTCCTTTCCTTGAGGCATGCCTCACTATCCAGGCGAAAGCTTACGCCCACATGGCCTGTTTTAGGTTAATCTTTAATTGTGATGCAGGTAATGTTAGTTTCAGATTAGGGTCTAATTGAAGCTGGGAAACAGCCATACCAACGCATGCCTTTACAACACGGTCGTTACAACGACCGCGTTGTTACAACGCAAACCATTACATCGCAAGTTGTTTCAATAACTTGCTGTAGGGGGCGCACTGGTGTTGGATTTACAATCCAACACCTTCCCTGCTGTTGCACAAACTGGAGTAGGAATAGTAAATTATACTATTCCTAAATCCAGCTCGCCCCCTACAGCAAGTCGTTGTAACAACGTGGTCGTTGTAACTACCGCATTGTAAAGGCATGCGATGTAAGGCATGCGAAGTAAAGATATATATATATTGAAGCTGATTAACAGCATAGGAGAAATTTCTGTGGACTGATGATTTTTCTTTTTTGTCTACCGGAATTTCTTTCCTCATAAGGTATTTTAGTGTGTCTTCATCGCTCCTCTTTAGGCAGGCCACTCAGCGGACCACCCCGCCAATCCCTGGACATAAGCACTTCTTAAACCCATTTCCAGCCTCAGAGAAACCACTGAAATCACAGAGTTTGCTGAGGAAATACTTCTTAGCACGCGCTCTTTGATTGTATTTAACCCGTTCTGTGCGTCGGACGTGCAGGAGCCGTCCGACGCAACGGTGCTCATATGTGTCAGATGGCTCCTGCACGTCCAAGCACATGGCACAGGAAATCCCTCTGGTGCGGGCACCAGAGGGATTTCCTTTATTCCAAAACAGCCTCAGGAGCTGGGGAATACGTTTCACTGAAATGACGATCAGCGCCCACAGCGTGCTCACTTAATTTCAATGAAAACAAAAGTGAAATGAGCTGATCGGCTTATTTCACTTTCACTGCCTATGTGCTTGCGGGGTATCTCAGCCCCACGAGCATGTAGGCAGAAGGGAGAGGTATCATTGGAAAAGAGAGAATATCCCCTTTCCAATGGTTCCCCTCGCCCAGTGTATCCCTACTTGGGGATCCACTCACTAGACACCAGGGGGAGGGCGCACCTTGAGCAAGGGCTTTTGCTCCCCCCTACGTTCCTGACAATATGCAGTCTTTCTGCCCCCCGGGGGGGGGGACAGAAAGTCCATTAGTAAGCCAGGGACTAGTTTGTTTTATAGTTCAGGGATGAGGGCTGCCCAGAATGGGCATGCCAATGTCCCCACCCCCCAAAAAAATTGCCACAGTCTTTCTGTCCCCCCCCAGGAGGAAGATGAGGGCAATAGCCCCTGATCTGTGCCCTGGGGGAAGCAGAAAGCCCACTAGGCACCAGGGATTATGTTTTTATTTTTTATATGTAGGGGCTGCCCAGAATGGGCATGCCAATGCCCACATACCCCAAAAAATGAGCCACAGTATTTCTGCCCCCCCCCGGAGGCAGAAGGGGGCAATAGTCCCCGATCTGAGCCTGGGGGGGGGGCAGAAAGCCTGCTAGGCACCATGGATTATGGGCCCCACAAAACATTTGCCACAGTCTTTATGCACCCCTGGAGGCAGAGGGAGGCAATAGCCCCTGATCTGCCCCCCTGGAGGGCAGAGTGCCCACTAGGCACCAGGTATTTCGTTTTTTTCATATGTATGGGTGTGGGCTGCCCAGAATGGGCATGCCAATGCCCCCACCCCCCAAAAAAAAGATTCCCCACAGTCTTTCTGCCCCCCCTTGGGAGGCAGATGGGGGCAATAGCCTCTGATCTGCCCCTCATGGGGCAGAAAGCCCACTAGGCACCAGGGTTATTTTTTTTATACATATGGGTGGGAGATGCCCAGAATGGGCATGCAAATGCCCCCACCCCACAAAACAATTACCCACAGTCTTTCTGCCCTCCTGGGATGCAGAGGGGGGCAATAGCTCCTGATCTGCCCCACTGGAGGGCAGAAAGCCCACTAGGCACCAGGGATATTGTTTTTTTTATCCGTATGGTTTGGGGACTGCCTGGAATGACCATGCCAATGCCCACACCCCCTCAAAACAAATTGCCAGTCTTTCTGTCCCCCCCAGGAGGCAGATGGGGGCAATAGCCCCTGATCTGCCCCAGGTGGGGCAGAAAGCTCAATAGGCACTAAGGATCATGGTTTTTTTTATACGTAGGGGACCGGGTGCCCAAAATGGGCATGCCAGCGCCCCCACCCCCAAACACAAATTGGACAGTCTTTCTGCCCCCGATCTGCCCCCCGGGGATAGAAAGCCCACAAGGCACTAGGGACTTTTTTTCCTTTGTGTAGGGGTGGGGGCTGCCCAGAATGGGCATGCCGGTGCCCTCCTCCCGAAAACAATGGGTACATTGTTTCTGCCCTCCCTGGGCGGCAGATGTTGGTTATTACACCCGATCTGCCCCTCCCACTGAGAGGAGGCAGAAAGCTCACTATGCACCAGGGATATGTTTATGGGCATGTGTCGCTCCCCTTTCTTTGGCAAAAATGTTGGCTCTTTCAGTGATATTTTTAGTCTCATCTGCCCCTATGCGGACGTAGAAAACCACTAGAAACCATGGAAAGTTTGTGTGTGTGTGAACTGAAGTGTGGCTGACGGTTTGTGTGTCCTGGCCTTTGGCTGGCATTTTGCTGTCGGTGTGTGTGGACTTGCACTTGGCTGATGGTGTGTGTGGGCTCACGATTGATGATGTGGTGTGTACATTGGTGCTTGCCTGGTGGTGTGCGTGGAGTGGCACTTGACTGGCGGTGTATGTGGACTGGTGATTGGCTGATGGTGTGCGTGGATGGTGCTTGGCTGGCAGTGTGCGGAGATGGCGCCTGGCTGTTGGAGTGTGTGGGTGGCCCTTGACTGGCGGTGTGCATGGATGGTGCTTGGCTGATGATGTGTGTGGATGACACTTGGCTCGTCGTGTGCATAGATGGCGTTTGGCTGGTGGTGTGTGTGGATGGTGCTTGGCTGGTGGTGTACGTGGATAGTGGTGTGTGTGGACTGACTCTTGGCTGACGGTGTGCGTGGACTGTCACTTGACTGTCGGTGTGGCCTGCATGGATTCCCCAGCGTTCTCTTACCCAGAATCCCCTGCAAACCTCAAATTTTCCTAAAAAGTCATGTTTTCCTCACATTTCTGTGTTGGAAAGTTGTAGGATCACAGTGTAGGCACAAATTTCCTACCTCCCAATGTACCCCTTGGTCTCCCGATAACAATGCTACCTCACTTGTGTGGGCGCCCAAAGCAGGGTCACCCTAAAAACGTATAAACAAACTGCCCTTTTGGACCTGCCTTGGTTCTCCCTCAATCTCTACACGTTTTTGGCCTTTTCCTGCCACAGGCACTTGGGCCACCACACAAGTGAGGCATCATTTTTATTTCTGCCGGTGTGGGGATCCCAGACATAGATGTAGGAAAATTTTATTAATTTCGCTGAATTTGAGGATTGCAGGGGATTCTGGGAGAGGAAACATTGGGGGATCCACGCAAGCTACACATCCTTTGACTACCCCAGGTATCTACTTTTCAGAAAAGTCTGGGTTTGGTAGATTTCCCAAGATGGCCACTGAGCCCGGGACCAAAAACTCAGGTGCCATCCTTGCAAAACCAGGTCGTTTTGTGATAGAAAATTCTGATGTCTCCACAATACATTTTGGGCCGTTCCCTGTCACCGGTACTTGGCCCACCCACACAAGTGAGTTAGCATTTTTATTGGTCAACCAGAGGGAATGCTGGGTGGTAGGAAATTTGTGTTGGCCTGAGATCCCACAACATTCCCACCCAAGAAAAGAGAGGAAAAATTGTTTTTTTAGCTAAATTTGGGGTTTGCAGGGGATTCTGGGTAGAAAACCGTTGGGAGATCCACGCACGCCACACCTCCCTGGACTCCTCAAGGTGTCTAGTTTTCAGAAATGTCTGGGGTTGGTAGGTTTCTCTAGATGCCCGCTTAGCCCGGGACCAAAAACGCAAGTGACTCCCTCGTAAAACCAAGTCTTTTTTGTGATCGATAATTATGAAGTCTCCGCAGTACGTTTGAGGCCATTTCCTGTCACGGGCACTAGGTCTACCCAAACAAGTGAGGTGCCATTTTTATCAAGAGACTTGGGGGAATGCTGGGTGGGTGGAAGTTTGTGGCTCCTGGCAGATTCAAGAACTTTCCATCACAGAAATGTGAGGAAAATGTTTTTTTTTTTTACAAAGTTTGAGGTTTGCAGGGAATTCTGGGTAACAGAATCTGGTGAGAGCCACACAAGTCACCTCACCCAGGATTTCACAGGATTTCTAGTTTTCAAAAATATACAGGTTTGCTAGGTTTCCCTAGATGCCGGCAGAGCTAGGGTCCAAAATCCACAGCTAGGCACATTGCGAAAAAGTGCCCGTTTTCAGTGGAAAAATATGATGTTTCCATGTTGCGTTTTGGGCTTTTTCCTGTCGCAGGCACTAGGCCTACCTACAAAAGTGAGGTACCAGTTTTATCGGGAGACTGGGGGGAATGCTGGGTGGGTGGAAGTTTGTGCCTCCCAACAGATTCCAGAACTTTCCATCACAGAAATTTGAGTAAAATGTGTTTTCTTTTTTACAAAGTTTGAGGTTTGCAAGGGATTCTGGGTTACAGAACCCCCTGAGAGCCACACAAGTCACACCATCCTAGATTCCCCAGGGCATCTAGTTTTCAAAAATGTATAGGTTTTCTAGATTTCCCATCGATGCCAGCTGAGCTAGGCTCCCCAATCCACAGCCAGCAACATTGCAAAAAAAGGGTGAGTTTTCACTGGAAAAATGTGATCTGTCCACGTTGCTTTTTGGGCCATTTCCTGTCGCAGGCCCTAGGCCTAACCACAGACTTAGGGGAGCACAGAATAGTAGAACAAGTGTTATTACCAATTGACTTTATTTGCATTTCTGTCTTCCAAATGTAAGACAATGTGTAAGAAAGAAGTCATTTTGTAAAATGTCTTCTAATTCACATGCTAGTATGGGTACCCACAATTTTGGAAATGTGCAAATAACCACTGTTTCTAAACTCTATATTTTGTTCCCATTTCGGAAATATATAGGTTTTCTTGATACCTATTTTTCAATCTTTATATTTTACCAAATAAATTGCTATATACCCTGTACACAATGAAAAGCCATTGCAAAATTACCGGCTCTGGGTACCTCGAGTTCTTGGTGAACCTACAAGTCCTATATATCCCTGCAACCAGAATGGTCCAGCAGACGTAACAATATATTGATTTTAAAAATCTGCAATACTTGGGAGAAGTTACAGATTAAAACGTTGGCACAAATGGCTGTTTTTTTTTTAACTCACTTTCAATATTTTTTTATTTTAACTGTTAACTTCTATAGGAAAACCTTGACGGATCTACATAAATTACCCCTTCTGAATTCAGAATTTTGTCTGCTTTTTCAAAAATGTATGGCTTTCCAGAATCCATTATGGCTTTCATACCCATTTCTACCACTAACTGTAAGGAGGTTGAAAGCACAAAAATAAGAAAAATAGGCTATGTCCCAGTAAAATGCCAAAACTGTATAGAAAATGTTGGTTTTCTGACAAAAGTCTGCCTGTTCCTGAAAGCTGGGAAGATGGTGATTTTAGCAACACAAATCCTATGTTGATACCATTTCAGGGGAAAAAACAGATGTTTTCTTCTACAGCACTCTTTTCCCATTTTTCCCCCCAAAACACAATTTAGCTGTATTTTGGTTAATTTCTCGGTCCCCTCTAGGGGAATCCACAAATCCTGGGTACCTTTAGAATCCTCAGGATGTTGGAAGAAATGGACACAAATTTGGTGTGGCTATCTTATGTGGACAAAAAGTTACAGGGGCCCGAGCGTGAACTACCCCAAATAGCCAAAAAAAGGCTTAGCACCGGGGGGAAAACACCTACCAGCGAAGGGGTTAAGAAGCCCCATTTGGCTACATCTATTGGCTCCAAAGCATAGAGCAGCGAGGCAGGAATGTGTGCTCAGTAAACCTCTAAGAGATAAGAAAAATGTCTTCTACCAGTCACCCTATAAAGAGTGCCCAATCCTTTGGCCTGAGACTGTGCTTTCCTCATGTTATTCTTAATGTGGACCTTGTTACTGAGGTTACTACACATAATCTTCCCCAGAAAGGTATAAGACATTACTATTTCTAAATTTTGAGTACTGAGGAGCCAGGAGAATTTAGTGTATTTGGGTTTCTTCTTACATTGAAAGCAAATTATTTTACTCTTAGAGATGTTGATCTTCAAGTGATGTCCATCTGCACATTGTTGCAAAGTCTCCAGGCGACTATTTAGACCTTTGAGGGTAAGGTCTAAGATTATCATGTTGTCCCCATATAATAAGCAGGCTATTCCAACAATTGTTGGGTCTACACACTTACTCTGTAACAAGTGGGCAGGAAGGTACAAAATATATAGAGAAAAATGTAACAGGGCTAAAAGGCACCCGTGTTTTAGAGCATTTGGGGTTATGATTTCCTTAGAGAGACCCCAGTCACCATCGAGCAATACTCTACACCAGGTAGAGGAGTGGAGTGCAATTACTAGACCTAAGTGGGTGGCCGGCATACCCAAACCTAAGACCTTTCTCCATCGCAATGATTGATCTACTTTATCAAATGCCGTGGAGAAGTCTATAAAAGCCGCATAAATCACTCCACCTCTAATCAATACATATTTCTCATTAATCAACTGTAGGGCAGCTATATTATCAATGGTTCCAAGGTTTCTCCTGAACCCCGTTTGTTCAAGTGGTATGATTTTATTATCTTCCATCCATTCATTTGAAACAAAAGGCACTTTGCAAAAGCTTTACCCACCCAATCCAGAAGGGCGATCTGGCAATAGTTCCCTGGCACATTAAGATCTCCCTTCTTGAAAAGCAGAACTACAATGCTTCTGGTCCGCGGGGGGACTCTCTTACTCTTGTTATGTTATTATGGTTTGTAAAGCGCTCTATTACCCGAAGGTGTCTTGGCGCTGCCTGGGAAAAAGTTAACGAGAAAGGTGGTGATTTTAACAGAACAACAGTCTCCAACTTTTTGATTGAAAAGCCAGGTTTTCAGGGATTTCCTGAACTGGAGAAGATTAGTGGATGCTTTAAGGTAGAGAGGGAGGGAGTTCCATGTCTTTGAAGTGCTAATCACAAAACTGGTTCCTCCCCATTGTGCCTTCTTATAAATGGGCCTACTAAAAGTTAATTCTCCACAGATCGCAGTGTTCTAGCTGGTCTGTATCAGATGAACTTTAGTCTGAAGAATTTTGGGCCAGAGTTGTGTAAGGCCTGATAGGCAAACCAAAGAGCCTTAAAGATAATTCTTTTCTGAATTGGCAGCCAGTGGAGTTCCCGTAAGGCATGGGAGGCTGACTGATATTTGGGGATGTTAAGGATAAGGTGAGCTGCTGTGTTTTGTAAGATCTGAAGTTTCCTCAACAATCTCTGTTGTAAATTGACGTACAGTCCATTGCAATAATCGAGTTTGGATAAGATGAGAGCTGTGACCACCAGTTTTGCAGCTGAGATTGAATAAAAGGCATGATCTTTCTAATGATCTTTAAGAGAAAAAACACTGCAGATGCAATTTGATTAACTGTTCTTACATGAGTCGATTATCAAAAATTACTCCAAGGTTCCTGACTTTTTCTACAGGTGTGGGAACCGGGCCTAGATTAGAGGGCAACCATTTAGGGCAGTGGTTCCCAAACTGTGCGCCGTGGCGCCCTGGTGCGCCCTCCAAACTAGCCAGGGGCGCCGCGCTCCAAAGGTTTAAGATTTTCGGATTCAAGTCATAATAAATTGCCGGTAACATCTTAGAAATGTGTTATTTAGTAAAAGCATAAAACCTCTTTGTCCACCAGATGGCAGCAGAGAATTCTTTGAGAGTGCAGAACTGAATGTTACTAATGGAGATGGGTTACTCGTATTTCCTGCTTAAGAAGCCAGCAACCAAGAGCTTCTGCATGGCAAGAGGTCACCTGTGGCCAACCCACAACCTCAGTGACAGTGGCCATGTTAGCAGGCTTCTATAGAACACAGGAAGGAAAAGCGATTTGTAATGCAGCTACCCTAGAACATACAGGGCCCATTTTAAATGTGTGTAGCTGGAGCCTACCTATCAATGCACTGGATATAAGCAGCACCCTCCAGGCTCATACAGTTCCCAAAATATATTTGGAAGAGGAGGCAAAAAGTTTATTTGTTTTTCCTGGAGGATTAGGGAAGTACTCCAGAACTGAGGAAAACAGTGCTGTTTTTAAATTAAAAAGAGAAAGAAGAAACACTACCTGCCCCACCAAGGAGCGAATTTGCCTTGCTTCTGGAGAGCTGGAGTCTGGTGGTTCTGAGTGTCAGTAAAGGGAATCAACTGAGAGAGGCTGGAGGTTAGTGACCACTGCTGAGCTTGACTAAGATCTGCTCTGAGGCGCCCTATATGCCCTTATTCCACCGCACCTTCTGCTGCACCTGCATTTCCCTGACAAGCAGCGCTGAGCCCATCAGGGCCTGCGTACCTCCTCACCCTTCTCCAACAGTTTTCCTATGGTGAGGGGCCAGAGAGCAATTCATACCCAGCTATGAACCTTTGTTCAATGACGAGCAGCAATAAACCTCTGTTTCTCCCTCATACCAGTGTAGTACTTTCGACCTCTCCTTTGGCAGTTCTGACAGTGCCAGTGTCAGTTGCTTCTACCAACTCTGCAGAACTGCAGAATACATCTGCTCATCAGGAGCACACACCCTGAGCTAAAACGAAACTGAGATGGGAAGAAAGCACAACCGACCCCCAGCATGGATGGTGCTCGAGCAGCGCAGTTCCACCAATGCTGCTCAACAAGAACAGTATTCCATCTGCAGAACCAAGTTAGATATAGCCTTGCAAAACTGTGCCCTGGCTTTGCGCCTTAACTACAAAGATAAACTTACCATTAAAGCTGTATTTCTGTCATAGATGGTCAGACAGCCCACAGCATAGTTTTAGCTACAAAGTAACCACAAACGTTTACTCTGAGAACAGATATTTGGCTTCCTGAAGTTATAAAGTACTTCTTCCTAATGTAAATTAAGTCACATTTATTCTTATCAATTGACATGGATTGTGTGTGATAAATGTCCCAACTGAACTAGGCGTCCCATACCATTCTACACTACAGGAGTACCCCATGACTGTTCGGCATGTCATGGGGTACATGACCCAACTTTATCCCAATTATTTTCAAGGGGAAAAGTGTAAGTACCGCCGCGGTTGGACTTACATCCATCCACCCGCAAAAAAATGTCACATAATAGGGAGCCGCGGCCAACGACCAATAAGCCAAGGGAGCCATGGGTTGAAAAAGTTTGGGAACCACTGATTTAGGGGATCAGAAAGAGTTGTTTTTCCCAAACAAGAGGACCTCAGTTTTACCTGAGTTGAGACTAAGGCAATTTTCGCTCATCCATAAATTTATGATTCATGTTTGACATGCAGCTTCGAAATCTTTCAGCTGTCATGTCAAGATTATTAGATATTGATACCATTATTCGGGTGTCATCAGCATACGATGCTACTGTGAAACCGAACTTCTTGCTCAGTTTAATTAATGGAATGATGTAAAGGTTAAAAAGAGTAGGGTTGAGGAAGGCACCCTGGGGGACGCCACACGGAAGAGAAAAAGATTGGGATGTGTAGCCATTTTTGGCGATGAGCTGTTTCTTCTCCGATAGAAAAGAAGTTAGGAGAGATAGAGCTGTATCTCTAATGCCAAGATCATGCAGACGATTAATGAGAATCTTGTGGTATACAGTATCAAAGGCCGCAGACAGGTCTAACAAGATAAGGTGTAGATATCAACGGGAACTAGCTACAGGATAGAAGCTCCTAGTGTATGTTTGTTTTATAGAAAACACATTTGTTTTTTAGGAAGACCCTCACCCACCAACCTAGTTGGTGGCATGCTTCATCATCGGGTCCCACCCAAGGCACAGAGTACACCTTGGGTGTGCTTCGATGCCTGGATGCAGCGGAGCAGGTTTTTGTGCAGTGAGTGTGCAGTGAAGGTGAGATGAATGTGAATTAAAAAGCTGTCCTGAGGGTACCAGAATGCAAAAAAGACTATTTTAATGTTTGGGCCCTTGGCAGTGATTAAAAAAAACTAAGGAGTGGATATCAGTGGGGATTATTAATGACTCCGATATCCTTTACGGTCAACATGTTTCAGCCAGGTTCTCAGTATTGGGCTAGCTTTCATCAGGACCTTATGTGAGTGAATTTTAAAAGGTGGTCTAAAGAAAATATGCTAGAGACCATCTATGTGACGCACACACTAAGATAAGGGCCATGCTGTCACCTCGGTCAGTGATGGATCTTATGTTCTCTGCTGCCATGATAAGGGCTGTTTCGGTGCTGTGTTATTTGCGGAAACCAAATTGATCAGCATTGATCAGCATTGATGAGCTTATGTGTATTAATAAAATCCGATAACTGAAGATTAAGTGCCTTATCCATCACCTTGGCTGGAAGGGTCGGACGTGAGATGGGACGATAATTTGTGGCATCTGAAGAGGATACAGTACTTTATTTTATCAAAGGTTTGCAGAAATGCATTGTGTCCCAGCAGTAAAAGCCGAAAAAACCTTTAGAACTTTAGATTGAAAAGTCTGTGCGAGCAAGTCGCAGATAGATTGATTTATATTGCCATTAGCAGGGATAGGTGGATTAGACAGAAATTTAACAGTGTTGAATAATTCTTTTGCATAATTTTTTGCCCACTCAATCTTTTGAGTAAAATAGATTGTCTTTTCATGTAGAATCATGGTCTTGTATGTATAGAGGGCCTTGCTATATTCGATTTGATCGAGGGCCGAATAATGTTTCTGCCTTTTTTGTTCCAAGTTGCAACATTTCTTTTTCTGACTTTTAAGACTCGCTGTGTACCAAGGTTCTGAGAATGCTCTTCTATTATTTATCTGTATGGCAGATGGGGCTAAAAGCATTGTGGCATTCGTAAGCCACACATGATAGTTTACGGCCATACTGTCTGAGTCCGTCCCATTATCTGGGGGGAGGATAGTAGGATTCTATTAAGTTGTTCAGTAATTATTTTATGCCAAGGTCTTATTGTTTTCTGAGAGGAAGAAGAAGCAGTGGAATTTAGATTTCCGATACTGACGTCGAAAAGAATGGCTGAGTGATTGGACCTGGTGAGAGGGAGAGCTTTATCGAAGAAGAGAGAGGGATGATCTGTAAAGATTCCATCCAGAGTGTGTCCGGCCTTATGGGTAGGGCAGCTAACGATTTGTTTCAGGCCAAAGCTGGACATTATGTCAATAAGATAACAGGCCTCTTTATCGGAGGTATCTTCCAAATAATAATTAAAATCGCTGAGAATGGTAAGATTTGTGTGGCAGAATCTAGATTCGAGACAGGTGATGCTAAATTTAGAAAATTCTGTTTTGTTCGTTGGAGCGCGATACACAAGAATGCCATTCAAAGTGTTTTTAGCATTTAAGTTTAGCTTAAACATAAGTGCTTCATAGTCCTCATTGAAGGGGAAAGGCATACTATTAATAGAAAAGATCTTTTTAAAAATTATGGCGATACCACCACCTCTGCGCACCAGTCTATCTAGCCTAACAATTGAATATTCGGTGGGTAAAGCCCTGGTGATATCTGGTCCTGAGAGAGTGTTTGGCCAAGTTTTCGTTAAAAAAGCTACATCGATTAGATGTTGCTTGATAAAAATGTGGAAGTTTAGGCTATTCTTAACTAGGGATGTGGAGTTGAGTAGCAGACATTTTATAGGTTTGTGTGGTTGCTTAGTGTCCACCTCTTTGTTAAGGGAAACTATCTCTTTTATTTTTTCATTGCTCAAGGTGAGTTTGCAGGCTGTACAGACCTTCTTGTAACAGCTTTTCAAGACTGGCTGTAATAATTTGCTCCAAAGAATTGCTTCCTGTTTTATAACCTAGATGGGGACTTCATCTGGGCCCATCGCTGTGGAGCAACACATTCCTCGAATAGCAAGCTCAATTTCCTTTACTGATGGAGAGTTATGCGTGTGAATACCTACATCTGGCTTGGAAGGATCATCCACCTCGCCATTTGCCACATATAAGTTAGAAATAAAGTCAACCCAGCTAAGTTCCCCAATGGGCATTGGAAGAGATCGAATTCTTGACCCACAGCCCTCTGCTACTAAAGCCCAAAAGAACCTCATCTGTCCTTTAACCGCAGCCTCTCGTAGATCAACCCATAGACAGTCACTCGCCTAATTTCTTTAGGCGAGCCTTTAATTGGCTCCTTTGCTTTTTCAAAAGGGACACCTTGGATTTCCTTTCAGGGGAGTACAGCACATATTGTTTCCTTACTAGCATGTATATTTCTCTATTTAATAAGAGAATAGAAAGAGGGACAGGCTTAAAGTTTTTATAGATATTCAATTGACGCTTACTACTATTTGCTTCATAAATGTACTAAAGCTGTCCAACACATCAACCGCCCAGGCATCCTGATTTACAATTGCAATTTCTAATTTACTCCATAGGCCAGTAATCATTCTGTGGTCCCACTGGGTTCTCCCTGTATTTAAATCAAATTTAGAGGAGGTCCCATCAAACCTCCACAAGGAAATGGGAGACATATTTAGCCCCTGAGAGAAGACCAACAGACAATGGTCACTAAGGGCAGTATCCACTACCTTTAGATCACCTAACAAATAAAATGAAGTAACGCCAACCACCACATAATCCAGGCTAGCCCCTCCCCTCGGAGATTTATGCATATATTGTGCTGGGGAATCTGAGGGTAATCTCCCATTTACAATAATACAATTGTTGCTTCTCAATTGATCATATAACTACTTCCCCCTCTTATCAGTACTTAATTTTGCTGGAAAGGTAATACAGGGGATGAGCAAGGCCTCCTCTTTTTCAACATCATGCAATTGATCCAAAGCAAGGTTAGATAATTTACAAATTCGATCCCTTACCAATATTACATGTGGGACCTGTTCCTTATCTGAAGAGGTTTAAATAAGGAGAAGACCTTGTTCAAGAGTGCGTCATGCGTTCATCAAGTGGAGGATAAGCATTTACCAAAAGGAGGTCAAACACCATGATCCCCATCAAGGTCGAACAAAGTTACCACCATAAATAGATTAGTCATTGCAAAATAATGGGGTAACCCAATAATCGCCACAAGACCTGGGTACAATGCGATATGAAAAAAATGGTCCGTGACTGACTTTAGAAAATCAAAATACAATTTGTCATATGTGTGTTGCCATACCGGTCAACCACTAGTAATCAATACAAATTAGAATGCAACTTCATACCCTGGAAGGGAAGAACGGAATAACTCAAAACATACAATATATGTGAAACAAAGGATGCGCCAACACTTTAGTTCAGTATATTAATTTTATATACATGAGTTTACTCAAGATTAATTGAAAACGTGAATTCTTTATCATCAAGGTAATTGAGGGGTTGCTCAAGAAAAAGGGGGTGGAGGAGGGGTGTGCTCGTGATGGATAAGGAGAAGTGAAAGTCACTAAGTTCACAATTACACACTCTTCAATCTTTTAACAACGAACTGGTTAAGTTCCCCACCCACCCAGGGGCTGTACCGCGTTTCATCCCTACCTTCTGATGTTGCGTTTATGCACTTACAAAAAACTGTAAAATATGTTGTAAATAATTCACTTTGAACAGGCCGCTTTGTACTGGTCTACTTAACCAGTTCGTTGTTAAAAGATTGAAGAGTGTGTAATTGTGAACTTAGTGACTTTCACTTCTCCTTATACATCACGAGCACACCCCTCCTCCACCCCCTTTTTCTTGAGCAACCCGTCAATTACCTTGATGACAAAGAATTCACGTTTTCAATTAATCTTGAGTAAACTCATGTATATAAAATGAATATACTGAACTAAAGTGTTGGCGCATCCTTTGTTTCACATATATTGTATGTTTTGAGTTATTCCGTTCTTCCCTTCCAGGGTATGAAGTTGCATTCTAATTTGTATTGATTACTAGTGGTTGACCGGTATGGCAACACACATATGACAAATTGTATTTTGATTTTCTGGCGGATCACGGCGGATCACGGCCACCCATTTTTGACACCCGGCCTGCTCCTTGCGCCATGCTGACCACTGCCAGGGACACTTATCTTGCTCCCTTCAGCCCTCTCCAACGCGAACAGACTCTTGGCACAAAACCTGAGAATGTATTCCTTCAGCTGGACTAATCTGGGACTGTATCCAACCCGCGCTCCATTGCGGTTGGCCTGAACTTTTGACTTTGACCCAGTCCAGTGCGACCTGATAGCCTCAGTTGGCATTTTATGCTTTTAGGCACTATTTTGTAGTTTATTCTTTAAACATTCATAACTTTAGTACTACTGATTGGATTTTTGTAGTTTTTCTCTTCTTTTTTTCTTATTAAAGTAAGCTCTTTTGCTCTAACCTGGTGTGGGATCTTTTTGTGAGGTGTTTTCACTGTTTGAAGTGTTGCACAAATACTTTACACATTGCCTCTAAGTTAAGCCTGACTGCTCTGTGCCAAGCTACCAGGGGGTTTAGCACAGGTTAATTTGGGATTTACTTGTGCCTTAACCTGACTAGAATTGTGGTGGCTGCTTGACCAGGACTCACACTGCAGTCAACCAGTAACCCAATTTCCAACACCTCTTGGCCATGGAGAGTTGAGAGGAGTGTACCTTCAGGGATGTTATGCTGGCCGTATAAACTAATAATCAAAGACCCTGTCCAGGGGGAAGCAGTTGAAAATCTTGAAATTACAAGTGCAAGTGAAGGCATTGTGAATCATGGAGGAGTAATCTTTCATTGTCTGTACCATAGGAGGCTGTCCTGCATAGAATTTGATGTCAGTACTTGGACATTGAGGTTTCTGGTAGTCTTTTGCTGTTGATGCGTCACTATTCTCTAGCAGTATGACTTGCCCTGATGGAGCTTTTGGAGCCTTACTGCTTTTCTGTGTTTGAATGCCCCTACACCAGCATGTGCATGAGTGTATCAGATTCCCTAGTGAGGGGATGACACTGAGGGGCTGCTGTAGGTGGTACAGGCACAAGCTATTGACATTTAAATAAAAAAGAATTACAAAATGTGCATTAATGAAAACCCCCCAAGGAAGAAAGGGCGAAGGACAAGGAGCAACAGTCAGTAGGGAAACAGGAAGGCATGGGAAAGAGAACCAAAGGGTCTGGCGGGCAGGATAAATCAATAGAGATACATGGGAGAAGGAGAATGAGAATGTGTTGCGGGCAAGGGAACAAGATAAAAAACATGGAAAAAAGGAGTGGTGGGAGGGACGAAAAAGAGGAGGTGGCGGGAGAAAAAAATGAAAGGTAAGACTCACAGAAAGGATGGAGGGGCAGGAGAAATTAACGAGAGAAAGTTGTAGAGGTGTGCTATCATGAACTAGATTCACAAGAATGAGGCAGAGCTGCTATAGAGCATGCAGAAGCTGACATAAGGAAGGAAAGTGGAAAGAGTATGAGCATTAAGGAGCTGACAGGGGTATGTATATTTAAAAATGCCCCTCTTGCAATTTAATGCAAGTACACCATTGGAGGTTGAAAGATACATCCTAACAGACAATAGCATCAAGTGAGGGAAAAAAACTCCTCTGAGCTGAATCAAGATGGAATTGACAACATCCCAAGCTAAAGGCTAAAAAAGAGGCTGGCCAAGAAAGCCAGTTGTTGAAAAGGGTGGCCCAAAGCCCACTCTAAGTGAGCTGTCAAAATACAAACCTAATGGGAAGACAGGCAACAGTACTGGCAAGGAAAGGTCTATTCCAATAACTAGAGGGGAGTTTACTTAACAGGTGTGTCTTATACTCAGTCGGTTGAGGCAATTGGCCAGTCATTTCCCAAACTGTATCTTAAATGATGGCCTGCCCCATGTGAAGAGCTATTTAAGCATTCTATTAGTTTTGTAAAACCTTTTTTTCTGATAAATATCCTCCTTTGTATCAGAATATGGGCAGTATTGTGAACCTTGATTAATTTGTGACAAAGAAATTAACATGTTGGTGTTTGTTGATGGTTGTGGAACCTTCCAGCTTGAGGCTACCATGAATCCTTCAGAATGTTTTTCTGGATAAACCTGTTAACATCTTGTTTGCAGGAAGAAAAAAACAAAAGGTACTTTTAATTACAATCCTGGTTTATAATGGGCGTTGACTTTGAACAAAAAAAATCAGACTATCTAGGATAAGTGAGTCTAAATCGCTAAAGGAAAATATTCTATGGAAGAGGGTGGCAATGGTGATTACGACAGACAGTAGCACATATGCACCTGTTGCTGATGAAATTCCCTATTTAGATTTTCAGGGAAATTCCAAGATTGTGCACAAGCAATTTTTGCTGATGACTTCAGTATTCTGAGTGGTGCCGTAGTTTTGAACATGCTTATATTTTTCCTATGTTCATATTGCTGGACAGTACTTGGTGAATTTTGCACAAGGAGAACTAGTCAGAAAGAATAATTGCATAGAAGTTGGGTGCCATAACTTAGGTTCTGCATGCGCTTCCTCATTTGGAGAAGAAAGACTGGGAATTGTTCAGTCATGTTTTCCTAGGTAGGTGAAGTACCAAATTTATCTTGGGACAAAAGCTCTCCACAGTAAATCTTGCCCACTGAGAATGAGGACCTTAGATTTTTTTAATGGTATTCGTTCCTCCTGCAAAGCCTTCACTGGCTTCTCAATCTTGGAAGATCCCTAACAGCTGCCCAGTCTAGTGCGACTGCTGGTCCTCCAATGGTGAAGACATATTCTTTGTTGGAACAATATACTCTGACAATTCATATAACTCAAAACAAGTTCTGTTTCCAACGCTAGTCAGGCAGAGAAACTAGTTTCATCACAGTGGAGGCTGAAAATTTCACTAGTAAAAGTGTAAAACAGCATTTGCATGTATGGAAGTATGTATGTGGTGTAATGTAGTGTGAAACTAGCCCAAAGGCAGTGAATGATGATGAAGAGTCAGAGGAAAGGGAGATGGAAAGGGAGGGGGATTCATAGTATGTAATACTGCAAGGGGACTGAATGTATCTCTTTTGCTGGAACACAGCCAGATGGGAGAGGTGCCTGCGTGATAGTGATGGTTTCAAAGTAATTTGCCTTCAAGGAACCTGGAGCATGCAGGTGGTTAAAGGTATTTGCTTTAGGGGTTTCATTGTCTGCTTATTTGTAGGTATTTGTGAGGGCAGCCTTGGTAACCGTTTGGCTAATGTTTGTTGACAAGGCTGTTCTATTTGGAAAACTCATAATGTACCAGCCTGTTCATTTTGAACAAGCTGGTCTTTGAGTACCTAACATCTTTTCACACTGGCATGACAAGAAATTAGGAAGGGTATTTGCCATTCTTACAGTTTTCATACATCTCTCTTTAAGGATTTGATCATGGAATCATATGTTGCAACTACCTTTAAAATTAGCCTCCGAGAGCTAGCTTCTGTGTATCATAGTGTAGATAAAAGGGTATTATATGGTCCTAGTTCTGAATAGGTTGGTTCTGGTGCATTTAAGATTGTATTTCTAGTTGGATCAACCAGCAAACCCTGTGCTTTATAGTGACAAGACCTGTTCACTGTTACACTGCATTGTGATCAGTGTAGATGCATTTGAATTTTCAAATGGTTGCCGGGTGTGTGAGCACATCAATAGTGACCATTACACTGGAGTTGTCCTCCTTATCCCCACTTTCTACAAAGTACAGGTAGATAATCACAGTGAGTCCCGTAACATCAGGGAACAAAAGGAAATTGTGTGCCAAAAGCAACTTGCTGCAGATTATGCCACTATACCTCTTGGCAATGTGGCTAAATATGGTTGGAGAGTGACTACAGTTATTGATGCTATACATCTTGAAACCAGGTTTATCCAGGTCAATTCTCACATTATATGGTGATCTTGATGAACAACGACTGAACGTGAGAAGTGTGCTTGTTTCATTCTATTAAAATGCAGACTAATAAAATCTCAATGATCAAGCTTAAATAATAACTTAGAGCCTCTATAAGGGCCAATCATGCGGATCTTAGGCAATTATTATAGAATTCTAAACTGCACTGAAAAAAATCTGACAGTACTTACTTTTGTGTTGTGAGAGGTGTAGATGGTTTATGTGCAGAAGCTTTGCCATTCCCGAAATGCTGTGGTATGGCTTTTCACCAACCATGTTTGCATTGTTGATTCATGGAAATTAGAAAAGCATTTGATAAAGTTCCCACAGTACCCCCTTGTCTAAGCTATATGTCTCTGGCACAGATAGCAGTTTATTGCTTTTCACTGCACAATTGCAAATTGATATTAGGGGCTGGATTGCAAAATAATTTAACTGGTGCTATTTTATGTTCCTGGTGGAAAGTAAGGCAGCGCTTCGTGTTAGCACTTTTTACCACCCTATTACGAAAGCAGATTTCTGGAGGTGGCAATGTGTGACAAGAATGTTGTTTGGCATTTTGCTGTGGTTGTGATGAGCTGTGTTGTTTTTGTGCTGTTGAATCTTTGTGCTATTTTATTGCTATGTTATGTGTTTTGGTTGTTGTATTGCTTTCATGTTTTAGCTATTTAGTTGTGCCTGCTATTATAATTTATGATTTATGTTAGATTGGTTAATAAATGCTACTACATTTCCATCCAAAAGCAGCACATTCTTTTGAAGTTCCAGTAACAAGCAATCATTTCCCAATGGCTAAGATGGTAAAATACTGCTACTAAAACTCCAAATATTTAAGACACTAATCATCCCAAAACTGTGGAAGAGACCTGTCTTACATGCCCACTTTTACCGCTCAGTTTGTGATATGGCCTATTGCTGCAACCCCCTCCCCCAAAAAAAACATTGTGCAAGATTTATACTGACAATAGTCTTCATCAAGTTTGGCCTCTTGTCCCTCTTTTATTTTGTTTCGTCTTTGTGTCTGCACTTTTCAACGTCCAAGCTAGCTGCTCTAGTTTCCCTATTAATGGCATGCTTTGCTTGCGATCTGTTAATATAGTGATCATCTTGTGCTTAAAATGTACCTATGCTTCTTTATGGAGCACAGGTGTAGCACTGAAAAAAGCTGTCAACACCAGAGATTGTGGAAGGCCAGTTTCTCTGAAGATGCTCTAGGCATTTGGTTTGGATCTTCAGTAAAATACAAGAAGTAATTTGTCTTGTGACTACAGCTGCAATTATTATATTTTTGGCCCTGCATGCATAAAACACATGGTTCACTACTTTCAAAGTATACCTTATATTATACTCTCAAGGGCGTCTATCAGAGTTTGTGGCAAAATGGTCCAAGTTTATATCTGAGACCTGTAGAGCTACGTGACCAAGAATGTGCCAGGATCTCACCACGCCTTTTATAAATGCTGAAACTTAAATATATTCTATGCAGCTATAAAAAAAGACAAATACAACCATAGAGGGTACTTTTAGTCAAGGTTATTTAATACTTGTTAAATCTCACTGGTCGGTATTCTTGCCTGTGAAAATTACACTTATGGAGGAGATTAAGGTACTGCTATCTTTCTAAAGATTTCACATTATCACCTGTCTGTAAATCAGGATCCTAGAATAGTCCTGAAACACCAGCTGGCTTCAACGTACTTAAATATTGCCGAATATCACCATATTCAGAACTTTTTCTGTTCCCTTCCCTCCGTTTCTAGTGTTTACATTGTCTGGAGTTATTGGGTTACTTTGAGATATAAAGACCAGATCATTATCTTTCAAAAATATATATTGATTCTGATTCAGAAGCATATATTGAATAGTAGGAATTAAGCCTAGTAGAATATTTTAAATAGAAGAAAATATACCCATAGTGGGCATCCTCTTATATTTTTGGCAGATGTTTGACGTTTGGGTGAGTCCCAAAAATTCACAGACCCTAGATTTGCAAATGTAAACAAACTAAAGTTTCTCATCCACATGACTAAAATAGTGGGTTTCCCTCGAGTAAGAAAATCTATGACTCCATACTCCATGCCTGTGCACTGCAATGCAGAAAACTTCACTCTTTGAGACTTTCAAACACTCTATGAGACAGCACTATACTGTACTGTAGGAGATGCCACCCCAATTTATGACACTTTACTTGACTCTAGGCTACACCACTCCGCATGACTCTAATGTATGACACGCAAATCCACTCTAATATACTTTACTCCACACTATGTTACACCACTCCGCTCCAGTGTACTCCACTGCACAACACTTTACCTCACTCTACACCATTGAACGACAATTGACTCTATGCCGCACCATTGTCTGACACCTTACTGTACTCTATGCAACTCCACTCGACAAGACTTTCCTACACTCCATATTAGTCTAAGACATTCTACTCTAGTCTATTCCCATCCAGTGTAACCCACTGTACTACACTGTATGACACTCGAGGACACACCACTCCACTCCACTGTATGACATGCCACTCCAATCTACGCCACTCACCTCCACTGTATGACACTGTACCACAGTCCACTGTATGACTCGCCACTCTACCACATTACCCTACATCACACTACACAGTACCAGACTCTCCACCACTCTAATGAATGACACTCCACTACACAAGACTAAACTGTACAATCCTTTACTCTACTGTACCCCACTCTATGCCACTACATTGTACAATTCTCTGTTCCACTGTATGCCACTGTTCGACACTCTACTCAATGCCACTCCATGACACTCGACTCTATGACACTGCAGTCAATGACACTCCACTGTATGACACTGAACTGTACTGTACGACATGCCACTCCACTTTACAATACTGCAATCCAGTATATGACACACCAAACCCCTGCATTTATAACAATTTACTCCATTGTATGCTACACCACTGCACGCGCCTCCACTCCACTCTATTCCACTGTGCAACACTACACTCTACGAAACTAGACTCTACAACACTGTCTTCCACTATAATCTACAACACTTCTCTTAACAACACTCAAATGAACGACACTCAGCTCTAGGATTGGAAACAGATTTTTATAAAAAAATCAAAACCGTTGAAATTCAATGAACAAAAACAAACATTAAGGCTAAGTTATAGTTAGGAAAACTTTATTTTATTTTTCCATACAAACCCAACTTAAACTATACAAACATTAGAAATTCAAAACTTATAGTTATAACTTACATTTATATTTTATGCACCACCTTCAAATTACTCAATGTCACACACCTCCGTACACATCTTGTTGCCTCACTAACCACTCTGCATTTACTGTACCTCACCCCTTCCCCATGCACTGGTTAAACCAATGTATATTACATGACTTATAGCATTTATAACAACAGTTATGGCATCTCAAAAAATATAATTTGTGAGAAGACAGTAGAAGAAAAACAGTAAGACTTCTGGGTCATAAAGCCATGACCCCAGGAGAGCTTACCATATTTTTTTGAAAGCACTCCTAGCTGGTGCTCTATGCTCTTCAGGTGAAGTGCAAGGCCCTCTTGTGGTTGGACCTCTTGTGGTTGTTTTTGTAATTGCATTTTGTGGGTTAAAATTGTTGAAGGAAAAGATCAGACATGTTAGTCTTATAAAAAAAAATATATATATGTTGCCAGTAGGTAGTTATAGTTAGGGGCTAGTTTCCATAGGAAAAGCGTTTTTTGATTTGCCAATATCTTTGGCGCCGTTTGACGAATCTTCGTGAAATTTTCAAAACTAATGGCCCGTTCCGGTCAGCTCTTGTCTTGAAAGTTTCGGGGTGATTCGTCAAGCGGGGGCCGAGAAAAAAGCAGGGTCCCAAAACGCGTTTTCTCCTTGTTAATTTCCATAGGAACTTCTGTCACGGCTACAGCCTGAACTGCTGAACAGAATTACACCAAATTTGGCAGAGAGGTAGCTCTGGGTCCAGAGTGCACTCTTTGCTTTAAATGGTGTAAATCCGTTCAGTAGTTCTTGAGAAATTTCAAAATTAAAAAATATCGATATCTGTGACCGCGGTGGATTCGTGAACCCTCCCGAGCACGAGCTTCATTTTGATTGGCTGCCGACACTTCAAACCAAGAAGTGTTGGCAGCCGAGTCACAAGAAAACAGTAAAAAAAAAAGAAAAAAAGAAAAGGGGGCAGGGTAGTAACACCCTGACCCCCTAGGCCTGCTCAGGGGGTCCCAGGGCGAAAAAAAGCATTTAAAAAAAAACAATTGGGGCGGAGTCGCGCTGGGTGCACGAATCCGGCTGAAAATTAAAAAACAAAATGAAGCGCAGGCTCCCACGCTTCATTTTCCTTAAGCCCCTGGGTGGGCCAGGTCCCGGGGGCAATAGCTGATTATGTAGTGGGGGCCTGCGGGGCCCCCCGCAGCCCCGGGGACTGCCACCTCCCCAGGGCTTTACTTAATTATGTGTGGGGGCACGTGGCCCCCCTCCAGCCCCGGGGACCGCCACCTCCCCGGGGCTTGAAAAAAAAATGCTTGGGGGGGCTCCTCCCTCCTCCACGCTGCCCCAGGGACCGCCACCTCCTGGGGCTCCAAAGTTATTAAAGAGGTGTGTGGGGGCTCCTGCCCCCCCACACTGCCTCAGGGACCACCACCTCCCAAGGGCACACTGAAAATAAGGGCGCGGGCCTCGCGGGCCCCCCCAAGCCCCAGGGACCGCCACCTCCCCGGGGCTCCAATACATTTAAAGAACTGTGGGGTGGGGCTCTTGCCCCTCCCCACACTGCACCAGGGACCACCACCTCCCCGGGGCACAAATTATGTTAATGTGGGGGTCCGTTGCGGACCCCCGGGGACCACCACCTCCCCAGGGCAATTTACATGTTGGGAAGGGGGCCACATGTCAGCAGCTCCCCTTGTCCAAAATCAATGCTGGCTCCCGCAGGAGGCGGGGAGCCAGCTGGGACTGCGGGGGCATTGGGGCTCCCCCCGCGGTCCCCAACATGAATGCTGGCCTGGGGGATGGGGTCCCCGGGGCCAAAAGTGGCCCTGGGGAGGGGGGCCACGTTTCCCCCCCCTCCGTGGAAAATAAAATATATATTTTTTTTAAACGAGGCAATGCCCCGGGGTTGGGGTCCCCAGGGCAGTAAAAGCCCTTAGGGGGAGGGGGGGGTAGTTTTTTTTTTTTTTAATATGATGAAATGGCTGGGCCTTGGGGGATGGGGTCCCCGAGGCAGAATTTGAGTTATAAGAATGGGGGGCATTTTCTTTTTTTCTCGCATGCTTGGAGTCGCGACTCCATCGTGGCTCTCAGCGCGGCCCCCCTGTGTAACCACGATGGGTTCGCGACTCCAAGCAAAATTAAAAAAAGAGTATGTATGTTTTTTAAAAAGTAAGATTAACTTCTGGGTTATGGGGTGGCTCTAAAAAGAACCCTTGTTTTCATTATGAGTTTGTTGTAGCTACATGTAAGTGCGGATGCACAGCTTTAGGTTGTTGAGGAAGACTCTGTTTCCTTGATCTGTGAAGTGCACTCCATCACTTCTGTAGATGTCGTTCATATCAAAACGTAGATTGTTGTTGTAGATGGACCCCATTCTATGATCTCTGAGGTATGCAGAAACAGCTTTATTGACATTCTTCCTAGCTTTCTCAAACTGTGGACAGAATTGATTTGAACAGTTCCATTTCTGTCTTTGGCATATGTTAGAGTTTACAAAGACAGTTTGAGGCAAAAGCAACATCAACTGTGCAAAGGTGTCCTTCATTATCATTTCCAGACCTACCCCAGTCAATGTGCCTAGGTCATTGCCACCACAGTGCACAATCATGAGGTCAGGGGTTGGAGATGAAAAAGGTTTTAACCAAAGGCAACAATTGGTGCCACTTTAACCCTCTCTGTGCAATCCATTTAATGTCCACATTTTCCAAACCTAGGTCTTTGGCAATAGATGCATGTTACTTTGCTGAGGTATCATGTTTGTGATTTGTTGTTAGAAAATGTTTGAAAGGTACAGTTGATACCATAAGGTAATATTTTGCAAAAGTCAACCTCACCTGCTGTATGCATTAGTAAGCTTGTGTGCTGGACTTGAAACTACGGTGAACTTGTGACCTGCCAGTACAGTTGAATGTTCCATGAACTGTTACTATGGAAACCGGCATTAAGCAGAAGGGGGGAAGGGTTGATACTTAACTGTGGACTTAAAATGTGAAATGGATACTTAAATATAAGTGAAAAGATAGTAAATTAAGGTTTTCTAAGATAGTAGTATGTGGAGCAGTAGTGTGTTGCTGAAAATCTATACTAGTATTATTAGAAATAGATTTTTGAACTACTGTGTGGAGTCGCGGCTCCACCGCAGCGGAGTCGCGACTTCAGAAAATTACAGAAGCAGTTTGGGCACCATTTGAAGACAGTTAGAAAGGGTTAATATGTCTAACCTATAGAAATGTGTTTGACAATTTTAAATAATGATGGAAGCAATATGATTTGATACTTACATTTATTTAAGTGAAAAAAGAGAAGGAAAGTTTGCCATTTCTGGTTTCACCTTTCTGAGAGAGGTGCATTACATTTCTTGTGTGGAAAAGAAATCTGTTAAGAGTTTCTGATATTTGGTATTCTGTAATACTACCTCAAACGTGAGTAACCAATTTGTAAGGTGTATTATATATTATTCAGTACTGCTTTATTGTTTCTAGTGATATTTTTACTTAAAAAAAATAATCCAAGCGTTGAAATTGTAAGACAAATGTGATGTATGAAATATGTTATGAAATGTACAGTTAGTGTTTGCTTTTTGGAATTTAGTGAGAATTATATCTTTAGACTCATGCACTAGGTATGCAGTAATGTAAATATGCACAAGTCAGTCCTGGATTTATGTATTCAGATGTGTGCTCTTATTTGGTTATGCAATCTAGGAGGCACTATCTATATACAGTTGTAATCCCTCAGACTTTAACCATAGATTCGTGCAATCACCCAGGCACTACTATCCCACTCAAACATTCAGTCAGGCACTACCCATGCTCTCATATACTCTGTCAGGTACTACTGATGCACTCATAGAATAGCCCGAGCATTACCTTTACACTCATATTTTCTCTGAGGTACTTCCCATACACTCATACAATCATCCAGTTACTACCACTGCAGTCATAGAATCACTCAGGCAGTACCCATGCACTTTTTTATTATTTGAAGCACTACTCATACACTCTTGTCTTCAAGCATGCGTTAGCCTTGCACTCATGGTTTGTCTAAGGTATTCCCCCTGCACTGATCTAATCACCCATTCAGTACTGCTGCTCTCATGCAATCACCCAGGCAGTACTCTTGCACTGAACTTTTCACTCAAGCACTACTCATCCAGTCATCCATTCTCTCAGGCACTACCCACTACCCATCTATTTGTATGTTTCTTTGATATATGATACCACTTTTAAAAGGTACAGACACATGCATGTATGCTCTCTGGAATATGATGAGACTTTTAACAGACACTTTGAAAAAGTTGCTGCTTTGTATTTGGCTAGGCCCAACACTCTGAGTAGTTGCTGAATAGTGAAGCTGCAGTCCAAAAGTGAGGTTTAAGACATGTTGGCAAAGGGATTAGTGATTAGGTTAGCTTTTATTGGTCGATGAAGATGTACACTTCAAGTATGCCACATAATTTTAGGTGTCTCTTTAAAATAGGAAGTACAGTCTGTCAAGTTTAAGGGACTTTTTAGTCTTATGACTGAGGGATGTGTCTGCGTGCTCATGTATTCTCTCACGTGTTATGTTGAAGAGATGGTAGAGGTGTAAAATTCTGGTACACATGTATCTGTATGTTTCTTTTACATATGATGGCAGTAGGAAAAGGCACAGAGACATGCTGCCATGTAATCCCTCAGATATTTACCATAGATTTGTGCAATCATGTAGGCACTACTATCCCACTCAAAGATTTAGTCAAGCACTACCCATGTTCTCATCTACTCACTCAGGTACTACTGATGTACTGATAGAATGTCTCTAACATTACCGTTACAGTTTTATTTTATCTCAGGTGCTTTCAATACAGTCATACACTCATCTAGTTGCTACCACTGCTGTCATAGAATCACTCAAGCAGTACCCATGCAGTTTTTTATTCTTTCAAGCAATACTCATACACTCATGTCTTCAACCATGTGTTAGCCTTGCGCACATGGTTTGTTTTATGTATTTCTCCTCCACTGATCTAATCACTCATTTACTACTGCTGCTGTCATGCAATCACCCAGCCAGTACTGTTGTAGTGAACTATTCCCTCAGGCACTACTCGTCTAGTCATCTATTTTCTCAAGCACTGCCCACTAGCAATCTATTTGCATGTTTCTTTGATATATGATGGCAGTTTTAAAAGGTACAGATACATGTATGCATGTTTTCTGGAATATTGTGAATCTTTTATCAGACATGTTGAAAAACTTGCTGCTTTGTATTTGGTAGGCCCAACACTCTGAGTAGTTGTTGAATAGTGAAGCTGCAGCCCAAATGTGCTTCTTTCTGCACCTGTCTTGCTTCTTTCTGCACTCCTCTTGCCTCTTTCTGCACCCGTTTCCTCTTTCTGTACCTTTGTTGCCTGTTTCTGCACCTCATTGGTTTCTTTCTGCACTCCTCTTGGCTCTTTCTACACTCCTCTACCCTGTTTCTGTATTTCTCTTGTCTTTTTCTGCACCCATCTTGTTTCTTTGTGTACCACAGTTGCCTGTTTCTGGAATTCTCTTGCCTCTTTCTGCAGTTCTCTTGCTTCTTTTTCTATTTTTTGTTGTTTTTGTCTGCACTTGTCTTGCCTCTTTCTCTATCGTTTTTCTCTTTTTGTGCACCTCTCTTGCTTCTTTCTGTACCCCTGTTCTCTGTAACTGCACCTCTTTTGCCTGTTTCTGCAACTCTCTTGCATCTTTCTGTACTTTTCTTGTCTCTTTCTGCACCTTTGTTGTTTTTTCTGTACTTCTCTTGCTTCTTTCTGCACTTCTTTTCCTTCTTTATGCACCTCTGTTGCCTCTTTTTGCACCACTGTTGTCTCATTGTGCATGTTTGTTGCTTCTTTCTGCACTTCTCTTACTTCTTTCTGCATTTCACTTGCTTCTTTTTGCACACCTCTTGTCTCCTTTGTACCCATCTTTGTTGTTTCTGCAGCCCTCTTCTCTGTTTCTGTACCTCTCTTCCCTCTTTCTACATCCCTATTCCCTCTTTCTGCACTTCTCTTGCCTCTTTCTGCACCTGCCTTGGCACTTTCTGTACATCTGTTGCTTCTTTCTGCATTTCTTACATTTTTCAGTAGCAGTGTTGTTTGACTATTTCATTTTGCTGTTTATAAACCTTTTTATTTTGTTTCCTTTCTCCTTTTGTCTGTGTAACCAACTAGTCTTGTGCTTTTGTAGATGTTTTGCTCATTTTTATACTTTTCTTTTTTTATGAGTTATAAATACAATAGAGATTTAATCCTAATTTTGCGCTTAGTTGTTATTTTTAAAATTGAAATGTTATTAATTTTGAAACTTTAATTAATGTACTAAAATAATTAAACTATTATTTGTTTTTTAGGAAGATATTTTATTTGGATTAGAAATAAAAGATGGCAAGAAAACATGAAAAGAGAAGAGAACAATGGAAACAGAAGTACTTAATGAAAACTAAAAGGAGTGGAGTAGAAAGGCACCAAAAGGATGCTGAGGATAAAGTGACTTCTGGTAAGAGAACTAAACATTTTATTAAAAAAGTTGTGAAGAAATTGAATGATGAAAATACGAACCAAAGGAGGAAAGAAATTTTTCGTACAAAGGAGAAGAAAACAAAGAAACATAATGGAAAAGAAGCACATGTCACAAAAAGACAAAAACAATTTAAGGACATACGTGTACGTATGTTTCGTAACAGAGTAATTCAAAATTTATTAAAAGATTGTAAAAAGTATAAAAAAAGATCTGTAGCATATAAGAAGAAGCAACAGACTGAAAGTGTAGTAGATACTGCTTTTGAATTGAAACGGAAATGATTTATATTGGTATTGAAGAGAAAGAAGACATTGAATAAAATAATGCACTTTATGAAGGAGAAAAGCAAAAGAAAAAGACTGGTAATAGAAGTAACTTTTGCAAACCTTTTACTGGTGAATGGAAGCACACTTCTAGTACTGAGCCTTTCTTTAATGAAGAGAGCTATTTTCAACAAAATTCATTAGTTCATGCAGTTGATACCAGTGGTCGTTGTTATGAGGTTAAAAACAGTTGTCCAATAGAAAAAGAAAAGATGGTTCCTAGAAATGTGGAAGATGTATTAGCTGAAGAAGTTCAAGGGAGACGTACACAAGCACCAGTGTATAAGTGGGATTGTAGTAGTATTTGTAGTATTCGACAGGAATCCATCGATATATCACAAATTTTCTTACGAGAATATGCCAAAAAAAGTGTTAAACAGAAGATTAAGATGTTGCAAGGACTAGATCTTTGTAAAGTGAGAAAATATAGTAAGTTGCAGGGTCATTCTCTGGCTTGTCTTTCTAGAAAAGTGTGTCAAAGTACTTTTCATCATTTAAGAATGTTAACAGTACATCACTCAGAAATGCGGAAGTTAGTAAGAAGATTGTACTACGTAAAAAGTCCTGCATTATCTTTAAGTGAAATGAGCACAGCTCTTTTGCATGGTTCAGTTTCAAATGTAAAAAAAGTTTGTGATGATATACAGTTTCGTTTCTTTTGTTTACAAGAGGAAAGTAGAGAAAGTGAGACCTTGATAAGAGTAGGTGTTGAAGAACAGCTGGAAGATATTAGTACTGAGAAGTTTGCAGAAGAAATTACAAAGTTTAAGATACTTTCATGTAAAAAACCAAACTATGGGCATCATTACGATGGCGGGCGGACAATTTCCGCCCGCCACCGTAACGGTAAACGGGACCGACCGCAAGAGGTGCGGCGGTCCCGCTGTGCCTATTAGGATGCGACCGCCACCATGGCGGTCGCATCCTGGATATTTAACATTGTGGCAGGCGGTGCTGTATTCAGCACCCGCCACAATGTTAAAAGGGTATGTTGTGCATTTGCATGCACAACGTGACAGGCACCGCGCGGTGCCTGCCACCTTGTGCATGCAAATGTCGGGGGGTACCATGGGTACCCCCCAAGTGCATCCACCCACCCCCCAACCACCTGGGGGCCCGCAACAGGCCCCCAAAGGCATTCTCCGCATGCCTTTCCATGGCGGAGTCTCTGCCATGGAAAGGCATGAGACCGCCATCATCGTAATATGGATGGCGGTGCCTGCAAGGCACCGCCACCATATTGCAGGCTTTTTCCGCCCGGTAGGCAATCGGGCGGATTGCCTATCGGCGGAAAACTGGCGGACGGTCTTTCCGTCCGCCTGGGTCCCCACCGCCATCGTAATATGGCGGGGGGAAATGTTAGGCGGGCGGACAACAATGGCGGGCGGATCGTCACTGCCGGTCGGGCGGTGGCGATCCGCTGACATCATAATGACCCCCTATGTTTGTATTTGTTGTCGACGTACTCACTATAGAAGTCAAACTAGGAATGTTGATCTATATTTAAAAAGTGAAAAGGAAAACAATGATAAGTGGGAACAATTCTGTGCTTATTTGTTGGTGGAAGGTCGTTTTGAGTTGGGTAGTGATCAACGTATTTGTAAATATTGTTATAACAAATTAGAAGAGAACAAAATGCCAGCTAGAGCTGTACATAATAAACTAGAGTTGGTAGCTATTCCTCCGGAACTGGTAGATTTAAATACGTATGAGTCCATTCTTATTCAATCTGTCCACCCATTTCAGGCTATAGTTCGTATGGAGCCTAAAACAGGTAAGCTGCCTCCAACAGATTTACAAAGAGGTCTAAAAGGGAGAGTTGTGTATTTACCTTTAGATTTTAAGAAAAATATTGAAACTGTTGGTATAGAGAGAGAGGAAAGTGAACCTGTAGTTATTCTAGTTAATGGTGTACCAACAAAGAGTCGGAAAATATGGCAAGAGTTAGTAGATGTCACCAAACTTCAAAAGGCTACATTATATCTTGTACAAAACAATATTTATTATAAAACTGTACATATGGACGAACAAGAAATATGTTTAGAAGATGAAACAGAAATTTCAAGTGGCCAAATAGAAAAAGTGAACAACTCCAAGAGTGAAGAGATTTATGAACATTACAGTATACATCCTCTGCATTCAAAAGAAGTAATTGGAAACACTGTTGAATTATTTCAAATGAAGAAAGCAAAGGGAGCTCCCATGAGTGTATGGGAAAAACGTTTAGAAGCTCGTTGTTTTCCACAGCTGTTCCCCACTGGAGAAGGTGGACGATATGATGAACGAGCAGCTTCAGAATACCGGACGACAAGATTGTACTCAGAAGATCCAAGATTTCGACAGTGCATTCCATATATATTTCATCTTCTATTTAAAAGTGACTTGTCTGGACTTTCATATGCATTGAATCACATATTAAAAACAGGAGTTCATCTTACACATGTTTCTGCAAAGGAATTTATGGACAAAGTTCAACAAAGAGACAATCATTTAGAATCTCAGTTAATTAATTTGATGGCGTGTCAACGTGGTACTAATGAGTATTGGTATCGTCGTCACGGAGAACTTAAATGTATGTTAAGAAACTTAGGTACCCCTACGTGGTTTGTTACGCTTAGCTGTGCTGAATACGCATGGGATGATTTACTTGAATTTCTACGACAAGCAAATTCAAATGTAAAAAACACTGAATTGAAGACAGCTGGAGAACTGTGTTCCTTGGATCCTGTAAATGTGTGCAGATATTTTAATCATAGGTTTCAAGCTATGATGTCTTTTATCTGCAATAAAAATAATCCACCTCTTGGAGAAGTTACTGATTTCTTTTGGAGAAAGGAGTACCAAGCTAGAGATGCTCCTCATATACACATCTTATTATGGATCAAGGAGGCACCTAAATTTGGAACCGATTCTAATGAAACTGTTTTGTCCTTTATCGAAGTGTATGTTACCTGTGCCATTCCAAAAAAAAGGAGGAGAAGAGAGCTTAAGAGAACAAGTTTTACGTTTTCAAAGTCATCGATGTGGAAAATATTGTCGACGAAAATACAAGTCAAAGGAAAACTTTTATACAAAATGTCGTTTTGGATTCCCACGTCCAGTAATTTCAAAAGGAAGAGTTAAGCAGTAAGACATACTATAACACGAAAATCTGCGAAGAATACATACAACATAGGAAGAACTGAAGATTCAAAGTATATTAATGACTACAATCCAGTGATTTTGACAATGTGGAATGCAAACATGGATATCCAGTATGTTGCAGATAATTCAATTGCTGTTGCTTGTTACGTTACGTCATATATAACGAAAGATTGGATCCTACGAATGTTCGGATCGGTTGAGTTCTGCGAGTTTATATTCAAAGTCAAGAGGAATCATTTGGGTAAGTCTAGGTCTTGCGGCTACACAAAATAGAGTTTTGAAATCCCTACAAGAAATTGAATACTTAGCATTGAATGAACCAGAAAGTACAGATATTGTTAAAACTAATATGTTGGATACGCACTATCCCAAAAGGAGTCCTCATCTGGAAAACGTATGTCTCTATGAAGTACTGCAACATTACAGCTTTAAGAGAAATGTTACAGAAAATATAAATGAAGAAAAATATACAGTAATTGGATGTGATGGATGTTTGATAAGACATGCCAAAGGAAATCTTATTAACCACAGAAAACTGAGTTGTGAAACTCCAGAAAAAAGGCAATTTTTCTATTTAGCACTACTGCAACTCTTCAAGTCTTGGCGTAGTGAAGCGGAATTACTTGGAGATTTCGACTGCTATGAAGATTCTTTTAATGCATGTAAAGATAACATTCAGTGCACAATTTTCCCTACTTATCTACAAATGTTAAATGAAGAGATTGAACAAGAAACTAAAATTGCAGCTGAAATAGCTAGAGACAGTTCTCAAGATAGTCAGAGTTCTGCTCCACTAAGTCAAGATCCACTAGGACAAGCAATTATTGAAAATGAAGCAGCAATAGCCATGAATGAAGTAGAAACGACAATGCAACAAGCACAACAGGATATTATTGATTTGAGAAAGTTGGAAGAGCAACTAAATATTGAACAAAGAGAAATATATGAGCAATTGACTCTACAGATACAGCATGGTTTGCTACATGAAAAAAAAGAATGCCAATGCACATCATTTAAACCTATTCGAATGTACATCAGTGGTCAAGCTGGAACAGGAAAAAGTTTCTTAATTAAAGTTTTCACCAGTTATCTACACAAAAGTACTGGATGCCATTTATCTTGTGTTGTAACAGCTCCAACTGAATTAGCAGCACACAACATTAAAGGGATTACTTTACATCGATTACTCATGCTACCAGTTGAACATGAAAATAAATTGGAATATCACAAGCTATCTGGAGAAGCTTGTTATGAAGTGTCAAGAGTACTGAAGAAAATTAAACTTCTAATCATTGATGAGTTGAGCATGGTCTCAAACTTAATGCTTACCTTTGTACATTTAAGAATGCAACAGATTTTAAAAACAGATTATGATGTTCTGTTTGGAGGAAAACATGTAATTGTATTCAGCGATCTACTACAACTTACTCCTGTAAAAGGGCAACCAGGTTTTAAAACACTTGTCCATGAAGAAACTAGGAAATCTTTAGGAAGTATTGGAAATGTGAATATTTGGTTACATTTTGAATATAAAGAACTTATTAAGAATATGCGACAAGCAAGTGATGAAGATTATGGAAATATTCTTAAAGATAAAAGAATTGGTGTTTTGACAAAACATGGTAAACAAGCTTTACAAAGTCGGCTACTAAGTAACTTGTTTACAAACGAAAACATAGCACCTGAAATAATGTACAAAAAAATTGGAGAAAAGAAGTCTATAGTTTGCCTAATGCCTACACTGCAAGAGTGTTCTACATTCAATCAAGAACTTTTGAAATTGGAAGAACAGCCAATTGTGAAAATGGAAGCTATTGATAAATTGGAACACAAAGGAGTTACTATTCTTCTCTCAGAGAAATTACAGTCAAAATTGGATTCTTTGGGAAAGCCTGTGTCTAAGACTGCAGGTTTAGAAAATACTTTATTTGTATGTGTAAACTGTCGGGTAATTTTACAGCGTAATTTGGATGTAGAGAAAGGTTTCGTAAATGGAGCAATGGGAAAAGTTATTATTTTTGTAAATTTTCAGAACAGAGATGGAATTGAATTTTTGAAGATTAAATTTGATCAGATTGAAGATGTAAAACAGATTGGACGTTGTGCTGTTCGTTTTTTGCTTGTAAAAGACTTGTATGTTCGTAGAAAACAGTTTCCTCTTTCTTTAGCATATGCAGAAACCATTCATAAATCTCACGATTTAAGTGTAGACAGTGCTTTGGTAAATATTGGAAGTACAGTGTTTAAAGAGGGCATGGCATACGTTGCATTGTCTCGAGTAAGAACATTATCTGGTTTGTATTTGATTGATTTTGATGAGAAAAAGATTAGTGCTGATGCAAATTGTGTAAGAGAGTACAATCGGTTAAGAAGACTTTATGCTCCTAACTTAGGTGAATATCCTGTATATGAGAAACGTATAGTGTGTCCAAAACGGAAATATGACAAAAATTCTACTGAGATTCAAAAAATGAAAACAATTCAAGAGAATCATGAAGGTGCAAAGAAAATGAAAATGGACACTGTTGATGATATTGTAGGATACCAGTTAGAAAATAGTGTAGGTATCAACTGCTATGCTAATGTAATTGTGAATATTGTGTTTTATCTAGAAGATCTTCATCATAAAATTATGGAAAATCGAGAAAAAAGATTCTGTTCTTTACTACATTATATTTTTCAAAAGTTGGTAACTGATAAAAGTAAAATCCATACTGCTGATGGTATTCGGCATCTTTTGGATATATGTACTGGTTCTTTGCAATTTACACTCAATATACAACAAGATGCACAAGAATTTCTTATGTTTATGCTTGGAGTATTGGAAGATGAAGGAATAGAAATTGAAAATTTATTTGGACTAAGTTACAGTTGGGATCATAAATGTGAAGAGTGTTCATTTTCTTCTACCACTGAAATAGACACTGAACGATCCATATACTTGACGATACCAGATTGCAAATCAGTGTCTTTTAACAAATTAGCAAAAACAGCTAATCAAGATATGAAATGTTCTCATTGTAAATCAGAAATGTTGTCAACATTATATATACAAAGATTTGGAAAATATGTCATTTTAATGCTACAACGTTGTAGAGCAAATGGAAGAAAATTGGAAACCAAAATTTAAACTTTTGTGGCAAGTAAAATATCAATTTCAGGAAGAACTTTTAAAGCTGTGGCTATTGTTTTCCAGGATGGACCTACTACAACATCTGGACACTATGATGTAGCTCAGATTTCATCTGGATTCAGGCATTGCTTTATTTTTGTGTTTCAGACAGACTGCATTTTAAAATGGCACTTTTGGTGCATGCAAAGTGAAAGACATGAAATGAGGCCTGGTCAAAATGCTTTCAGTCTGAAATGCTTGTGCTGAATTAACATGTGTTTTTGCAGTGTAGAAAACTCGTGATTTCAGTTTCCTTTAGAAGGCTCACTGTGGCCTCTTTAGCTTTGCCCAGCTCCTTTTCCTTGTAATCAACACTCCCTTTTCCCGTCTCAAGAGACTTTGGCTTTGTTGCATATTTAGACAATGCATATTCAGTTCATAACACATCTTCTTATAATGTGTATTAATTAATCAACCATGCACCAACACTACACATGGGGCAAACGCATTTTGCATGAAAAGCTATCTAAAACATTAGAGCATGTTGCTATGAGTATGTATTAACTGTTTGCGCTTTGAAAATTTGCACTAGAGCATGTTTATGCTGTGTTGTACATTGCGCATTTTTGCATGTTGTGCACAAATGATAGAAAAGCTGCTTTAAATTAATAGCTTTTGCTAGGTAATAACTAATACAGGGTACTAGTATGGGGGGAGGTAAACATAATGGGTTTTATTTCATAAATTAATATTCTTTTGTGTTTGTTTTGTTTTTGGGCCCACCATAAAATGGCTGCCTGAGAATCCAGCATGGCTGAGAATTGTTAGCAGTGTGCTGAATGAGAGATGCATGCGCAGAAGATTGTGCCAGCTTCATGAACTGCCAAGTGCCTCAAGTGAAGACACATGGGTCAAGGCCACAATGAACTGTACATTCCTATCATCGTGCCAATGTATCAGTATTTGTGGGAAAGTGTCATTTCTGTGTGCTATGTGAAAGAGAGACAGGAAATTGAGTGATACATTTTGTTGCAAGAAATGTTTTTATTGATACATGTTATGTATATTGTTCTTAGCATTAAGCCCTTATTGTTAGAACTGGTATGGGTTGGATTTGCAATGAGAACAGGATGGTGAGACCCTCATGTCATCTATGCTAACCAATCACAGTGCGAGTTTCTACTGAAACTGCAACATTATTAGTATAGTCAGCCAAGAGTTAGAGTATAAATAATGACCCCTTAGGGGGCATGTCAGCCTTAGCCTTAGACGCCTTAGAAGTCTTAGAGGGAGGAGAGGAGAAGAAGCAGATCTGACACAAACATCATATGGGTTAGGTACGTGAACGTCGTGGGTGCAGCCTGGGAGGAGATTGCGTCCGAGCAGAGACAGAGGGAGGAGGGGTTCTTGCTCATATTTTTTTTCAGAGAGTCCTTGCACGTCATATTTTTGGCAAGGCAGATCACATTCCTCTGTGGTCTTGTGAAGGGAGGGCAGCCTCTCTGTGTGAGACACAGAGAGACAGATTGAACAGACCAGGGCAGAGAACGCAGCTGATGGAACAGGTTTAGATTTAGATGCTAAAACTCTAAGTTTATGCTTTGACTAACTAACTAGTTTTGAAAAGATTTATTTGTCTTATGCATTTATTTCTCTTTATGGGAGATTTTTGCCAATTATTAATTATTGATTAGCCTTGCAAAACTCACTGTTGAATTATATTTTCCTGAACTCTTTAAAGAATTCTGACTGACATTTGATGCCTCATTCCCTTCCTTTATGGAGTGCCTTGTATTCAATCTGTAATATGTTCTGTATTAATTCTATTTTTCCTATTTTCAATTCTGTAACCTGATTGATATTTGACTAATGAATAAAGGGTCAGAGAACCTTAACTTTTAACTAGAAAATAAAACCCTTTAAAATATTCACAACTCTCTTTATTGGCTTAAATATTAATTGTATTTTTGATTTTTCATGTTTTTGTAAAGTCTCCTGAAGGTGATACACGGTGGCAAAGGTCCATCACCTTTAAAGCGGTAAACTAGAGGTAAATTATGTTTTGCATTGAGAAATTACCGTGAAATTACCGCTGGATCAACTATACTGTGTATTGTAAAGTGCAATAAAGGATGGACACATTGCAATGATGCCCATTTGGAATTCAAATGTAGGTTGCCTAACGAATTACCAAATTCATATCTGATATTTTTGATGCCAAAGTTTTGAAAACATCATTCGGCCTATTGGGAAGATGTTAATACGAATTAACGAGTTTATTTTGGATATTTTCAATGCAAAACTTTCAGAAACATTATTCGGCCTATTGGGAAGATGTGAACAATTAGTGTATGGATTATTGTTTGTGCTAATTCATATTGCATTTGGAAAATTGTGTTTAGAAACAAGTAGTTTATATATTTGTTCTCCATATTATACGAGATGTAAATGAGAGTGTATATTTTACAAAATGTTCTTGAGAGAAATAAAAGACAGAGGGGCCGATTCCGATCTCGGCCGGTAGGGCTCCGAATCGGATTCGGCTTAACCGGATCCGATTCGGAGCCCTATTTCCCGACCGATTCGTACGTGCGTCCGGACGAGCGAGTACGATGCGAAATCGCCGACCGACTCGTTCGGGAGTCCCAACCGCTCGGACCGACTTGTTCCCGGGTCGAACCGCACCGACCGACTCGCTCGGACACGACTCGCACCGCGCAATGGAGACGTTCCCCGGCCGGGTAAGTACGATGCGCGCCGCGAGCAGTCTGACTGACACGCGCCGTCCGGCTCGAAAGAGCAGTCGGAGCCGTACTTCGGGGGTCCGTGTCGGACCCCCCTGTATGCGTAGCCGTGCGAGTCACACACAGGGGGGACCCATGGGTCCCCCCTTCCTGTGCGTGTACGGCGCGAGTCGCTTCGCCGCGTACCCGCTGTAGGGGGCGTCCTTGTTCGCCTCGCATCCATTGAGGCAATGGGAGCCCGCGTACACGTTGTACGACCGGCTCCCATTGACTTCAATGGGAGTCCGACCGACTCGAGTACGATAGCATACGGACGCATCGTACTCGTTCGGTCGGGCTGCACGGGTCCGATTCGGTCGGAAATCTCTCCGGGTCCGGCTCGGTCGGAGAGATTTCCGTCCCGAATCGGAATCGGCCCCTTAATGTAGTTGAAGAATGTAATTAAGAAACTGTAGATACGTACATGTTCTAAATAATGCTCAACGCTGATTTTTTTTTTTTTACAATCTCGTTGATTGTTTTTTTTCCCCGCTGTTGTATGATGATCTACATTGAAATCACTGTGTATGGTGAAATTCAGTAGAATCTGAAAACAGCAAGAAAAGGAAACTGAAAATGTTATGTAATTCAAAAATTATGTTGTGTTCTTAAAAGTATAATATTATATTCAATAACAGTTTTTCTTCTTCTTTTTTACAGAAGGTAATGGTGAAGTTTGAAAAGATTTTAAATTCAGTTTACAGCAAAACTACTGTAAAATAATTCCACTGAGTTTTATATCTACATTAGTAAAAAAGGTAAGAAGAAATAATGTAATAAGCATGATAATGTGAAATAATGTTTAGGGCCACTTTTACTGCACTCATCCATTCCTTCAAACACTACCCTTGCACTCATCTATGCAGTCAGGCACTATTCCCACACTCATTCAATTTACCCAGGCACTACCCATATAGTGGTACAATCACCAAGGCACTACCCATGCACTTATGCAATCACTCACACACTATCCATATACTTATCCATGCACTCAGGCACTACCTCTGCAGTCATACAATCACACAGGCACTACCTATGCACTCATGCAAACACCCAGGCACTAACTATGCACTCATGCAATAACCCAGGCACTACCCCTGCACTCCTCCAATTACCCAGGCACTATCTATGCACTCCTCCAATCACCCAAGCACTACCCATGCACTCATGCAATCACCCAGGCATTACAAATGCACTCCTTCAATCACTCAGGCAGTACCCATGCACTCCTCCAGTCACCCAGACATTACCCCTGCACTCATGCAATCACCCAGGCATTACCCATGCAATCCTTCAATCATTCAGGCAGTACCCATGTACTCCTCCAATCACCAAGACATTACCCCTGCACTCATGCAATCACCTAGGCATTACCCATGCACTCCTTCTATCACCCAGCCACTACCCATGCACTTATAAAATCACTGAGGCACTACCCTTGCACTCCTCCAATCACCCAGGCACTACCTCTGCACTCATGCAATCACCGAGGTACTACCTATGCACTCATGTAATAACCCAGGCACTACCCTTGCACTTGTCCAATCACCCAGGCACTATCTATGCACTCCTTCAATTACCCAGGCATTACCCATGCACTCATGCAATCACCCATGCATTACCCATGCACTCCTTAAATCACTCCGGCAGTACCCATGCACTCCTCCAATCACCCAGACATTACCGCTGCACTCATGCAATCACCAAGGCACTTCCCATGCATGCCTCCAATCACCCAGCCACTACCCTTGCACTCATGCAATCACCCAGGCATTACCCATGCTCTCCTTCAATCACTCAGGCAGTACCCATGTACTCCTCCAATCACCCAGACATTACCCCTGCACTCATGCAATCACCCAGGCATTACCCATTTACTCCTTCAATCACTCAGGCAGTACCCATGCATTCCTCCAATAACCGAGACATTACACCTGCACTCATGCAATCACCCAGGCATTACCCATGCAGTCCTTCAATCACTCAGGCAGTACCCATCCACTTCTCCAATCACCCAGACATTACCCCTGCACTCATGCAATCACCTAGGCATTACCCATGTACTCCTTCTATCACCCAGCCACTACCCATGCACTTATAAAATTACCCAGGCACTACCCTTGCAGTCCTCCAATCACCCAGGCACTACCTCTGCACTCATGCAATCACTGAGGCACTACCTATGCACTCATGCAATAACCCAGGCACTACCCTTGCACTCCTCCAATCACCCAGGCACTATCTATGCACTCCTCCAATTACCCAGGCACTACGCATGCAGTCATGCAATCACCTAGGCATTACCCATGCACTCCTTCAATCACTCAGGCAGTACCCATGCACTCCTCCAATCACCCAGACATTACCCCTGCACTCATGCAATCACCCAGGCATTACCCATGCACTCCTTCAATCACTCAGGCAGTACCCATGCACTCCACCAATCACCGAGACATTACCCCTGCACTCAAGCAATCACCCAGGCATTACCCATGCAGTTCTTCAATCACTCAGGCAGTACCCATCCACTCCTCCAATCACCCAGACATTACCCCTGCACTCATGCAATCACGTAGGCATTACCCATGCACTCCTTCTATCACCCAGCCACTACCCATGCACTTATAAAATCACCCAGGCACAACCCTTGCACTCCTTCAATCACCCAGGCACTACCTCTGCACTCATGCAATCACCGAGGCACTACCTATGCACTCATGCAATAAACCAGGCACTACCCTTGTACTCCTCCAATCACCCAGGCACTATCTATGCACTCCTCCAATCACCCAGGCACTATCTATGCACTCCTCCAATCACCCAGGCACTACCCATGCAGTCATGCAATCACCTAGGCATTACCCATGCACTCCTTCAATCACTCATGCAGTGCCTATGCATTCCTCCAATCACCCAGACATTACCCCTGCACTCATGCAATCGCCCAGGCATTACCCATGCACTCCTTCAATCACTCAGGCAGTACCCATGCACTCCTCCAATCACCAATACATTACTCCTGCACTCATGCAATCACCCAGGCATTACCCATGCAGTCCTTCAATCACTCAGGCAGTACCCATCCACTCCTCCAATCACCCAGACATTACCCCTGCGCTCATGCAATCACCTAGGCATTATCCATGCACTCCTTCTATCACCCAGCCACTACCCATGCACTTATAAAATCACCCAGGCACTACCCTTGCACTCCTCCAATCACCCAGGCACTACCTCTGCACTCATGCAATCACCAAGGCACTACCTATGCACTCATGCAATAACCCAGGCACTACTCTTGCACTACTCCAATCGCCCAGACACTATCCATGCACTCATGCAATCACCCAGGCACTACCCATGCACTCCTCCAATCTCCCAGCCACTACCCATGCACTCATACAATCACCCAGGCATTACCCATGCACTCCTTCAATCAGCCAGTCATTACCCGTGCACTCATGCAATAACCCAGGCACTACCCTTGCACTCTTCAAATTATCCAGGCACTATCCATGCACTCCAACTATCACTCAAGCAGGCACTACCTATGCACTCATGGAATAATGCAGGCACTACCCATGCAGTCGTCCATGCACCCAGGCATTACCCATACACTCTTCCAAACAGCCAGGTACTACCCATGCACTCCTCCAATCACCCAAGCACTACCCATGCACTCATGCAATCACTCAGGGACTACCCATGCACTCATACATGCACTCAGGTACTTCTGCTGCACTAATGCAATCATGCAAGCACTACCCGTGCACTCATGCAATCACCCAGGTACTACTCATGCACTCTTCCAATCACCCAGACATTACCCATGCACTCCTTCAATCACTCAGACAGTACCCATGCACTCCTCCAATCACCCAGACATTACCCCTGCACTCATGCAATCACCCAGGCATTACCCATGCACTCCTTCTATTACCCAGCCACTACCCATGTACTTATAAAATCACCCAGGCACTCCTCCAATCACCCAGGCACTACACCTGCACTCATGCAATCACTGAGGCACTACCTATGCACTCATGCACTAACCCAGGCACTACCCTTGCAATCATGCAATCACCCAGGCACTCCTCCAATCACCCAGGCGGTGAACAGTCAGAATATCAACAAACAAAATATCGACTGGACAGAATATCGAGTTTTTTTATATAGAATGGACAGAATATCGAATTGCAAAAATATAGTGGTGCAGAATATCAAAATTCAGGTAAGAAATATCGATTTCCATAATATCGAAGTTAGTATTATCGACAGTCATAATATAGTTGTTAAAAATATCGAATTTTTTTATAGTGTTTTAAGTGTTAGTATATGTGTTAAAAGTATGTATTATTTTTGTAATGTATGTTTGAATTTTTTAAAGTAATGAATTTTATGTTTTTAATTTTTGCGTAATTTAATTCCGTAGTGGGTTGTGGGTTTATAAGGGAATAGGGTGGGAAGTAATTTAATTATAGTAAATTAAATATTAATTTTTAGGAATTATTATTTTTTTTAAATTTAATTCTGCGTTTTAGTTCTGTAGCAGGTTGTGGGTTTATAGGGGAATAGGGTGGGAAGTAATTTAATTGTTATTAAGTAATTTTTATTTTTATTTATTGGTATTGATAATTAATTTATTGGTAATTAATTATTAATTGGTAATAAATTTTTATTAATTGGTAATTATTTTTTATTAATTGATTAATTGATAATTATATTAATTGTATTAATTTATTATTCGGAGCGGGTTGCGGGTTTATAGGGGAATAGGGTGGGAAGTAATTTAATTATAGTAAATTAAATATTAATTTTTAGGAATTACTTTTTTTTTTTTAATTTAATTCTGCGTTTTAGTTCTGTAGCGGGTTGTAGGTTTATAGGGGAATAGGGTGGGAAGTAATTTAATTGTTATTAAGTAATTATTTATTTTTATTTATTGGTATTGATAATTAATTTATTGGTAATTAATTATTAATTGGTAATTCATTTTTATTAATTGGTAATTATTTTTTATTAATTGGTAATTCATTTTTATTAATTGATTAATTGATAATTATATTAATTGTATTAATTTATTATTCGGAGCGCGTTGTGGGTTTATAGGGGAATAGGGTGGGAAGTAATTTAATTGTAATTAAGTAATTATTGAAATGATTTTTGTGTATTGATAATTAATTTACTGTTAATTAATTATTAATTGGTAATTTTTATTATTATTAAATTTTGGTATTGATTTTTAATAAATAATATTTATTGGTATTTAGAATTAATTAATTATTAAATATTTTGTAATTGGTAATTACTTTTTTATTGGTATTGATAATTAATTTATTTTTATTTAAATATTAAATCATTACTTTCCCTACTGTTGCACTCACTGGAGTAAGAATAGTAATTTTTACCCCTACGCTATCCAACACTTTCCCTACTGTTGCACTCTCTGGAGTGGGAATAGTAATTTTTACCCCTACGCTATCCAACACTTTCCCTACTGTTGCACTCACTGGAGTGGGAATAATAATTTTTACTCCTACGCTATCCAACACTTTCCCTACTGTTGCACTCTCTGGAGTGGGAATAGTAATTTTTACCCCTACGCTATCCAACGCTTTCCCTACTGTTGCACTCACTGGAGTGGGAATAGTCATTTTTACCCCTACGCTATCCAGCGCTTTCCTTACTGTTGCACTCACTGGAGTGGGAATAGTAATTTTTACCCCTACGCTATCCAACACTTTCCCTACTGTTGCACTCTCTGGAGTGGGAATAGTCATTTTTACCCCTACGCTATCCAACGCTTTACCTACTGTTGCACTCACTGGAGTGGGAATAGTCATTTTTACCCCTACGCTATCCAACGCTTTCCCTACTGTTGCACTCACTGGAGTGGGAATAGTAATTTTTACCCCTACGCTATCCAACGCTTTCCATACTGTTGCACTCACTGGAGTGGGAATAGTAATTTTTACCCTCCCGCTATCCAACGCTTTCCCTACTGTTGCACTCACTGGAGTGGGAATAGTAATTTTTACCCTCCCGCTATCCAACGCTTTCCCTACTGTTGCACTCACTGGAGTAGGAATAGTACTTTTTACTCTTCCGCTATCCAACGCTTTCCCTACTGTTGCACTCACTGGAGTGGGAATAGTAAATTTTACCCTCCCGCTATCCTACGCGTACTTTTTACTCTTCCGCTATCCAACGCTTCCCTACTGTTGCACTCCACTGGAGTGGGAATAGTAAATTTTACCCTCCCGCTATCCTACGCTAAAAATATTGAATATTTTTATTAATATTAAGTTAATATATATGTATTAAAAAAAATGCATGTTTATTTTTTTTACTTACATTAATTAT
>CAWUFW010024547.1:0-58593 GCA_963921515.1 Calotriton arnoldi | reverse complement strand
GTGCTGGGGATGGTGTTTCAGGGTTTAGGCCAGTGCAGTAGTGTTCGGGCAGAGTAGGGGGTCGTGCAGGGGAATGGTGTTTCAGGGTTTAGGGCAGTGCAGTGGTGTTCGGGCAGTGTAGTGGGTCATGCAGGGGGTGGTGTTTCAGGGTTTAGGGCAGTACAGTGGTGTTCGGGCAATGTAGGGGGTCGTGCTGGGGCTGGTGTTTCAGGGTTTAGGGCAGTGCAGTGGTGTTCGGGCAGTGTAGGGGGTCTTGCTGGGGGTGGTGTTTCAGTGTTTAGGGCAGTGGTGTTCGGGCAGTGTAGGGGGTCTTGCTGGGGGTGATGTTTCAGGGTTTAAGGCAGTGCAGTGGTGTTCGGGCAGTGTAGGGTGTCGTGCTGGGGATGGTGTTTCAGGGTTTAGGGCAGTGCAGTGGTGTTCGGACAGTGTAGGGGGTCGTTCACGGGGTGGTGTTTCAGGGTTTAGGGCAGTGCAGTGGTGTTCGGGCAGTGTAGGGGGTCGTGCTGGGGCTGGTGTTTTAGGGTTTAGGGCAGTGCAGTGGTGTTCGGGCAGTGTAGGGGGTCTTGCTGGGGGTAGTTTTTCAGGGTTTAGGGCAGTGCAGTGGTGTTCGTGCAGTGTAGGGGGTCGTGCTGGGGATGGTGTTTTAGGGTTTAGGGCAGTGCAGTAGTGTTCAGGCAGTGTAGGGGGTCATGCTGGGGCTGGTGTTTCAGGGTTTAGGGCAGTGCAGGCAGTGGTGCTCGGGCAGTGTAGGGGGTCGTGCTGGGGGTGGTGTTTCTGGGTTTAGGGTAGTGCAGTGGTGTTCGGGCAGTGTAGGGGTTCGTGCTGGGGCTGGTGTTTCAGGGTTTAGGGCAGTGCAGTGGTGTTCGGGCAGTGTAGGGGGTCATGCTGGGGCTGGTGTTTCAGTGTTTTGGGCAGAGCAGTGGTGTTCAGGCAGTGTAGGGGGTCGTGCTTGGGGTGGTGTTTCAGGGTTTAGGGCAGTTCAGTGGTGTTCTAGCAGTGTAGGGGGTCGTGCTGGGGGTGGTGTTTCAGGGTTTAGGGCAGTGGTGTTCGGGCAGTGTAGGGGGTCTTGCTGGGGGTGATGTTTCAGGGTTTAGGGCAGTGCAGTGGTGTTCGGGCAGTGTAGGGGGTCTTGCTGGGGGCAGTGTTTCAGGGTTTAGGGCAGAGCAATGGTGTTCAGGCAGTGTAGGGGGTTGTGTTGGAGGTGGTGTTTCAGGCTTTAGGGCAGTGCAGTGCTGTTTGGGCAGTGTAGGAGGTCGTGCTTGGGGTGGTGTTTCAGGGTTTAGGGCAGTTCAGTGGTATTCGGGCAGTGTAGGGGGTCTTGCTGGGGGTGGTGTTTCAGGGTTTAGTGCAGTGGTGTTCAGGCAGTGTAGGGGGTCGTGCTGGGGGTGGTGTTTCAGGGTTTAGGGCAGTGCAGTGGTGTTCGGGCAGTGTAGGGGGTCGTGCAGGGGCTGGTGTTTCAGGGTTTAGGGCAGTGCAGTGGTGTTCGGGCAGTGTAGGGGGTCATGCTGGGGGTGGTGTTTCAGGGTTTAGGGCAGTGCAGTGCTGTTTGGGCAGTGTAGGAGGTCGTGCTGGGGGTGGTGTTTCTGGGTTTAGGGCAGTGTAGTGGTGTTCGGGCAGTGTAGGGGGTCGTGCAGGGGGTGGTGAGTCAGGGTTTAGGGCAGTGCAGTGGTGTTCGGGCAGTGTAGGGGGTCATGCTGGGGGTAGAGTTTTAGGGTTTAGGGCAGTACAGTGGTGTTCGGGCAGTGTAGGGGGTCGTGCAGGGTTGTGGTGTTTCAGGGTTTAGGGCAGTGCAGTGGTGTTCGGGCAGTGTAGGGGTCATGCTGGGGGTGGTGTTTCAGGGTTTTGGGCAGTGCAGTGGTGTTCGGGCAGTGTAGGTGGTCTTGCTGTCGCTGGTGTTTCCGGGTTTAGTGCAGTGGTGTTCGGGCAGTGTAGGGGGTCTTGCTGGGGGTGGTGTTTCAGGGTTTAGGGCAGTGCAATGGTGTTCACGCAGTGTAGGGGGTCTTGCTGGGGCTGATGTTTCAGCGTTTAGGGCAGCGCAGTGGTGTTCGGGCAGTGTAGGGGGTCTTGCTGGGGGTGGTGTTTCAGGGTTTAGGGCAGTGCAGTGGTGTTCGGGCAGTGTAGGGGTCTTGCTGGGGCTGGTGTTTCAGGGTTTAGGGCAGTGCAGTGGTGTTCAGGCAGTGTAGGCGGTCGTGCTGGGGGTGGTGTTTCAGGGTTTAGGGCAGTGCAGTGGTGTTCGGGCAGTGTAGGGGGTCGTCCTGGGGTTGGTGTTTCAGGGTTTAGGGCAGTGCAGTGGTGTTCGGGCAGTGTAGGGGGTCGTGCTGGGGCTGGTGTTTCAGGGTTTTGGGCAGAGCAGTGGTGTTCGGGCAGTGTAGGGGGTCGTGCTGGGGGTGGTATTTTAGGGTTTAGGGCACTGCAGTGTTGTTCGGGCAGTGTAGGGGGTCTTGCTGGGGGTGGTGTTTCAGGGTTTAGGGCAGTGCAGTGGTGTTCGGGCAGTGTAGGGGGTCTTGCTGGGGGTGAGTGTTTCAGGGTTTAGGGCAGTGCAGTGGTGTTCGGGCAGAGTAGGGGGTCTTGCTGGGGCTGGTGTTTCAAGGTTTAGGGCAGTGCAGTAGTGTTCGGGCAGTGTAGGGGGTCATGCTGGGGGCGGTGTTTCAGGGTTTAGGGCAGTGCAGTAGTGTTCGGGCAGTGTAGGGGGTCGTGCAGGGGGTGGTGTTTCAGGGTTTAGGGCAGTGCAGTGGTGTTCGGGCAGTGTAGTGGGTCATGCAGGGGGTGGTGTTTCAGGGTTTAGGGCAGTGCAGTGGTGTTCGGGCAATGTAGGGGGTCGTGCTGGGGCTGGTGTTTCAGGGTTTAGGGCAGTGCAGTGGTGTTCGGGCAGTGTAGGGGGTCTTGCTGGGGGTGGTGTTTCAGGGTTTAGGGCAGGCAGTGGTGTTCGGGCAGTGTAGGGGGTCTTGCTGGGGGTGATGTTTCATTGTTTAGGGCAGTGCAGTGGTGTTCGGGCAGTGTAGGGGGTCTTGCTGGGGGTAGTGTTTCAGGGTTTAGGGCAGTGCAGTGGTGTTCGTGCAGTGTAGGGGGTCATGCTGGGGATGTTGTTTCAGGGTTTAGGCCAGTGCAGTAGTGTTCGGGCAGTGTAGGGGGTCGTGCAGGGGGAATGGTGTTTCAGGGTTTAGGGCAGTGCAGTGGTGTTCGGGCAGTGTAGGGGGTCTTGCTGGGGGTGATGTTTCAGGGTTTAGGGCAGTGCAGTGGTGTTCGGGCAGTGTAGGGTGTCGTGCTGGGGGTGGTGTTTCAGGGTTTAGGGCAGTGTAGTGGTGTTCGGGCAGTGTAGGGGGTCGTGCACGGGGTGGTGTTTCAGGGTTTAGGGCAGTGCAGTGGTGTTCGGGCAGTGTAGGGGGTTGTGCTGGGGCTGGTGTTTCAGGGTTTAGGGCAGTGCAATGGTGTTCTGGCAGTGTAGGGGGTCGTGCTGGGGCTAGTGTTTCACGGATTAGGGCAGTGCAATGGTGTTCGGGCAGTGTAGGGGGTCATGCTGGGGCTGGTGTTTCAGGGTTTAGGGCAGTGCAGTGGTGATTGTGCAGTGTAGGTGGTCGTGCTGGGGCTGGTGTTTCAGGGTTTAGGGCAGTGCAGTGGTGTTCGGGCAGTGTAGGGGGTCATGCTGGGGCTGGTGTTTCAGGGTTTAGGGCAGTGCAGTGGTGCTCAGGCAGTGTAGGGGGTCGTGCTGGGGGTGGTGTTTCATGGGTTTAGGGTAGTGCAGTGGTGTTCGGGCAGTGTAGGGGGTCGTGCTGGGGCTGGTGTTTCAGGGTTTAGGGCAGTGCAGTGGTGTTCGGGCAGTGTAGGGGGTCGTGCTGGGGCTTGTGTTTCAGGGTTTTGGGCAGAGCAGTGGTGTTCGGGCAGTGTAGGGGGTCGTGCTGGGGGTGGTGTTTCAGGGTTTAGGGCAGTGCAGTGGTGTTCGGGCAGTGTAGGGGGTCGTGCTGGGGGTGGTGTTTCAGGGTTTAGGGCAGTGGTGTTCGGGCAGTGTAGGGGGTCTTGCTGGGGGTGATGTTTCAGGGTTTAGGGCAGTGGAGTGGTGTTTGGACAGTGTAGGGGTCTTGCTGGGGATAGTGTTTCAGGGTTTAGGGCAGTGCAGTGGTGTTCGGGCAGTGTAGGGGGTCGTGCTGGGGGTGGTGTTTCAGGGTTTAGGGCAGTGCAGTGGTGTTCGGGCAGTGTAGGGGGTCGTGAAGGGGGTGGTGTTTCAGGGTTTAGGGCAGTGCAGTGGTGTTCGGGCAGTGTAGGGCGTCGTGCTGGGGGTGGTGTTTCAGGGTTTAGGGCAGTGCAGTGGTGTTCGAACAGTGTAGGGGGTCGTGCAGGGGCTGGTGTTTCAAGGTTTAGGGCAGTGCAGTGGTGTTCGGGCAGTGTAGGGGGTCGTTCTGGGGGTAGTGTTTTAGGGTTTAGGGTAGTGCAGTGGTGCTTGTGTAGTGTAGGGGGTCGTGCTGGGGGTAGTGTTGTAGGGTTTAGGGTAGTGCAGTGGTGTTCGGGCAGTGTAGGGGTCTTGCTAGGGGTGGTGTATCAGGGTTTAGGGCAGTGGTGTTCGGGCAGTGTAGGGGGTCTTGCTGGGGGTGATGTTTCAGGGTTTAGGGCAGTGCAGTGGTGTTCGAGCAGTGTAGGGGGTCGTCCTGGGGGTGGTGTTTCAGGGTTTAGGGCAGTGCAGTGGTGTTCGGGCAGTGTAGGGGGTCGTGCTGGGGCTGGTGTTTCAGGGTTTAGGGCAGAGCAGTGGTGTTCGGGCAGTGTAGGGGGTCGTCCTGGGGGTGGTGTTTCAGGGTTTAGGGCAGTGCAGTGGTGTTCGGGCAGTGTAGGGGGTCGTGCTGGGGCTGGTGTTTCAGGGTTTTGGGCAGAGCAGTGGTGTTCGGGCAGTGTAGGGGGTCGTGCTGGGGGTGGTGTTTTAGGGTTTAGGGCACTGCAGTGTTGTTCGGGCAGTGTAGGGGGTCTTGCTGGGGGTGGTGTTTCAGGGTTTAGGGCAGTGGTGTTCGGGCAGTGTAGGGGGTCTTGCTGGGGGTGAGGTTTCAGGGTTTAGGGCAGTGCAGTGGTGTTCGGGCAGTGTAGTGGGTCTTGCTGGGGCTGGTGTTTCAAGGTTTAGGGCAGTGCAGTAGTGTTCGTGCAGGGTAGGGGGTCATGCTGGGGGCGGTGTTTCAGGGTTTAGGGCAGTGCAGTAGTGTTCGGGCAGTGTAGGGGGTCGTGCAGGGGGTGGTGTTTCAGGGTTTAGGGCAGTGCAATGGTGTTCGGGCAGTGTAGGGGGTCTTGCTGGGGGTGATGTTTCAGGGTTTAGGGCAGTGGAGTGGTGTTCGGGCAGTGTAGGGGGTCGTGCTGGGGCTGGTGTTTCAGGGTTTAGGGCAGTGCAGTGGTGTTCGTGCAGTGTAGGGGGTCTTGCTGGGGGTGGTGTTTCAGGGTTTAGGGCAGTGGTGTTCGGGCAGTGTAGGGGGTCTTGCTGGGGGTGATGTTTCAGGATTTAGGGCAGTGCAGTGGTGTTCGGGCAGTGTAGGGGTCTTGCTGGGGGTAGTGTTTCAGGGTTTAGGGCAGTGCAGGGGTGTTCGTGCAGTGTAGGGGGTCGTGCTGGGGATGGTGTTTCAGGGTTTAGGCCAGTGCAGTAGTGTTCGGGCAGAGTAGGGGGTCGTGCAGGGGGAATGGTGTTTCAGGGTTTAGGGCAGTGCAGTGGTGTTCGGGCAGTGTAGTGGGTCATGCAGGGGGTGGTGTTTCAGGGTTTAGGGCAGTACAGTGGTGTGAGAAGTTGGCCTGGCATATGCTGTCCACTAATTATAGTGGGCACCTTGCACCAGTCCAAATCGACTCTTATGGTAGGTAGGTTAAAGACAACCTTATTGAAAGCTATCCTAGTGGTAGCTGTGGAGAGCAGCCTTCAGGCTAAGTCTTGAAGGAATGTAAAGCAGCTTGTTTTACCAGTCTATAATCTCTTGAGTGACCAAATGAAAGAGCACCACACCAGGTATATATTCAAAATATATGTATTTATTACTAAACACACCCCTCTAGTCTCTTTATGAGGCTAGAGTTCGAAGTACATAGGTTATAAGATCTTAAATCACAGTAATAGCACAAATACACGTTTGGGCCCTAGGGGCGTACCAAACCATATACCAATAAAGTGGTATGCGAACCACGACTGAACTAGACACTAGGCCTAGAGCCTCTAGAAGTGCTTGGACCACAAGGAACCACCCAAGGTAGTGACACAGGGGACCCACGGGAGACGCGTGCAGTGTAAATACACAACCGCGATACGCCGTTAACTTCTATGGAGAAAGTCGGGATCGGGAAAATAGAGGAAAGGGACACTTAGAAGAGGACTAGGACAAAACCCTTTGAGATCTAGGACTTTGAAGAGTCTCTACCCACGGGAGCACCGGAGTACTCGTGTTACCTCACCCAGGGAAGCCGGGTGCATAGGTGCCTTTCGGGGTCGGGTTTCGTCGTCGGTTCTTATGGCGATCTGCTGCAAAGTGCTGCTGGCGACCAGGAGAAAAGTGTCCGGGTGGATCCAAGAGTGGATCGGAGTTCTGAAGAACCTGAAAGCAGAGGGGACAGAGTCTGGGTCACTAGCCAGTGACCAGGGAGGCGATGGACAGATGCCCACCGATGTCGAGTGCTTCAGGTTCGATGACGGTCGTCTTGACTCTTCAGCCACGAGGTCCAGGAGGCGTTGTCGGCGACCAGGAGCAGGATTCGGGCTGCTACTCGATGTCTGTCGAGTGCAGAGGTGTCGGCGACCAGATTGGACCCAACAAGCCTTGGCAACGGCAAGTCTCGAGTAAGATGTAGATCGTCGATGATGCAGACCAGCAAGGTCTGGGGAACTCACCCAGCAAGGGTAAGTGAGGGCAGGCCTGGAGCAACCAGACTGCCAAGTAAAGAAAAGATTGGCCTTCGGGAAGGGCTACTAGCCAACGGGCTAGCGACCGCGAAGGAGCCTCGTGACGCCGCACGTGGAGCTGGCTTACAGGACACTCGTGGAGTGGGGGCCAGTGATCTTCGGTGCAGGTGGTGCTGGAGGCTAGGGCTACTCGGAGCCCAAAGCACGACTTCTTGGGAGACCCAGAAGATGGTGCACTTGCAAATGTGCTCGGTGTCCAGGGGTCACGGTCTCACGTTACCCACGATAGCCACGGGCCTCAGCTTTGCTGGGGACTCAGGGTAGCCTCGGGGAAGTCTGAGAATCCACCTCTGGTGATGCGATGACTTCGGCGTCCGACGGGAGCTTCAGTGATGCGAACCGGACAGATGCTTCTTTGGTGCCTGCCAAGCAGGGGAGTCACTCCTTGACCCCAAGGGAGATTCTTCAGTCCTCTAATCGTGAGTAGAGCGTCGAAGGTCCAGGATTCTGTTTCAGAGTTTCGTCCAGGTATAATCTAAAGTCCTAGGGACTGGGTTCCTACCTTTATTCTAAAAATAGGGGATGGACTACTCTGTGGCCCCACCTATGGGTGGGTCAGGGCAGAGGGGTGGCTACACCCCTTTCCCTTTGTCCAGTTCGCGCCAAAGCAGGGGCTGCAAGCCCCTGATCCGGTTTGAACTGGGGTATGCACAGGGACACCAAATGTGCCCCCAGTGCAGGACTTCAAAGCACCCGAAAGTGCTCCCGCCCAGCCCCAATACACATTGTCCTGTCTGGGGAGGTGGTCACACCTCCCTGGGACAGGAAACCTATTGTCCAGGCCTCCCCTGCCGGAGTTTCGTCCAGCAGCAGGAGGCCAGACTCGTGTCTGTGGCAGCAGCATCCATTTTGTGATGCCAGGCTCTGGAAAGAAGTTACCGGACTCGTCAGAGTTAACATGCCTTTCCCTCTAGAAGGGTGGAATGCTACCCCCGCCACCAGGATTGGCGGGGGGTAGTATTCCAAGATGTTTGACACCAAACACGACATGTTTAGGTGCAGCCATTCCATAGTTAGCATTTTACCGCGAGGATATAATGCGTTTAAGAGTATATGGTCAGGCTGCACTACAAACAGCATCAGAGATGGTCTCCGAACGCTGCAGAGGGGCCCTGCTCATGCAGGGGCACCCTCTCACATAGGAACCATGCACTCTGCCTTTAGGATTGATAAGGCCTGCCTTAGGAGTGACTTATAGGTTTATATGTGTGTATGCATTTAGTGATATAGGTAACCTATACCACTGCAAGGGGTGCATGCACCACCTTACCCAGGCTGCAGTAGCAGACCTGTGGTGCCAGTTTGGATGGCCTACCAGGGGTGGCATAATACATGCTGCAGCCCCTGGCAGGCCTCTGAGGTGCCTATGCCCTTGGTACATAGTATACCATATACTAGGGACTTACAAGGGCACTCCAGATCCCAATCAGTGATGTGCCTAAGGCACATGGAGACCCTTTTAAAGAGGAAACAGCTAGGCTGGGGTTCTGAATAGCAGGGCCCCAGCCAGACTAATGTCGAAAACCAGTGAAGTATCAGCAAAAAGTGGGGGTACCCCTGTGAAGCAGATCCTACTCTCCTACACAACCCCCCCAAACGTAGGGACATTAAACTAACCTTGCCCAGTTAAGTCTTCATGTTCTAAGTGGAAATACCTAGAGAGTCCATCTGCATTCGCATGGTTACTCCCAGGCCTATGTTCCACTGTAAAGTCCATCCCCTGTAGGGAAATGGACCACCTAAGCAGTTTGGGGTTTTCACCCTTCATTTGTTTTAGCCATAAGAGGGGCTTATGGTCTGTCTGAACCAGGAAGTGTGTACCAAACAAGTATGGCCTCAACTTCTTCAGAGCCCAGACCACAGCAAAGGCCTCCTCTCTATGGCTGACCAACGTTTCTCTCTAGGGGTCAGCCTTCTGCTAATAAAAGCTACTGGCTGATCCTGACCTTCTTCATTCAATTGTGACAGTACAGCCCCTACCCCCAACTCAGATGCATCAGTTTGAACAATGAACTTCTTGGAGTAATCAGGACTCTGCAGAATTGGAGCAGTGCACATGGCCTGCTTGAGGTCATCAAATGCCTTTTGACAGCTAACTGTCCACTGAACCTTTTTGGGCATTTTCTTAGAAGTTAAGTCATTCAAGGGTGTCACTATTGATCCATACCCCTTGACAAATCTCCTATAGTACCCAGTCAGGCCTAAGAAGGCTCTCACCTGAGTCTGGGTAGTGGGAGCAGTCCAGTCCATGATGGTCTGGATCTTGCTCTGCAAAGGTTGAACCTGGCCTCCACCCACAAGGTGGCCCAGGTACACAACCTGACTCTGCCCTATCTGGCACTTAGTGGCCTTGATAGTCAGGCCTGCCTTTTGCAGGGCCTGTAAAACATTCCTGAGGTGGACCAGGTGATCCTCCCAGGTGGAGCTAAAGACAGCAATATCATCTAGATAAGCTGCACTATAGGCTTCCAGTCCTGTGAGAACTGTGTTCACCAACCTCTGGAAAGTGGCAGGTGCATTTTTCAGACCAAAGGGCATCACCACAAATTGATAATGCCCACTAGGGGTTGAAAATGCTGTTTTGGGCTTTGCAGCATCAGCTAGTCTGATCTGCCAGTAGCCAGCTGTTAGGTCAAATGTGCTGAGATATTTGGCAGAGGCCAAAGTATCTATGAGCTCATCTGCCCTGGGTATTGGATGGGCATCAGTCCTAGTGACTGCATTGAGGCCTCTGTAGTCTACACAAAACCTCATCTCTCTTTTCCCACCACTGGTGTGAGGTTTAGGTACTAGGACTACTGGACTAGCCCAAGGGCTATCTGAGGGCTCAATCACTCCCAATTCCAACATCTTCTGGACTTCAGTCCTGATACAGTCCCTGACATGGTCAGGTTGCCTATAAATCTTGTTTTTAATAGGCAGACTGTCCCCAGTGTCCACTTCATGAGTGCACCAGGTGGTCTGACTGGGTGTCAGTGAAAACATATGTCTAAACTGATTGAGGACTTGCCTGCAATCAGTTTGTTGCTGGGTAGTGAGGCTGCCTGCCAAGGCTACACCATCAACTGACCCATCGTCAGGGTTCTGTGAGAGCAGGTCAGGGAGTGGGTCACTCTCTTCCTCCTGCCCTTCATCAGTAGCCATGAGCAAGCCCATGTCTGCCCTGTCCACATATGGCTTAAGTCTGTTGACATGGAGAACCCTTTGGGGACTCCTGGGTGTTCCCAGGTCTACTAAGTAAGTGACCTCACCCTTCTGCTCAACAATAGTGTGGGGTCCACTCCATTTGTCTTGGAGAGCTGCTGGGGCCACTGGCTCCAACACCCACACCTTCTGTCCTGGCTGGTAAACAGTCAGAACAGCCTTTTGGTCATGCCAGGCCTTCTGCAGTTCCTGGCTAGCCTCAAGGTTTTTGGTTGCCTTTTTCATGTACTCAGCCATCCTGGAGCGGAGACCAAGTACATAGTCCACTATATCTTGCTTTGGGGGCTTGAGAGGTAACTCCCATCCTTCCTTCACCAAGCACAGTGGACCCCTCACAGGGTGGCCAAACAGAAGTTCAAAAGGGCTGTAACCAACCCCTTCTGAGGCACCTCCCTATATGCGAATAAAAGGCAGGGCAAGAGTATGTCCCATCTACGCCTAAGCTTTTCTGGGAGCCCTTTAATCATGCCCTTCAAGGTTTTGTTGAATCTCTCAACTAAACCATTGCATTGTGGGTGATAGGGTGTGGTGAACTTATAAGTAACTCCACACTCCTTCCACATTGCTTTTAAGTAACCAGACATGAAGTTTGCACCCCTGTCTGATACTACCTCCTTAGGAAAGCCCACTCTTGAGAAGATTCCCAGGAGGGCCCTTGCCACCACAGGTGCTGTAGTGGTCCTGAGGGGAATAGCTTCTGGGTACCTGGTGGCATGATCCACTACCACCAGGATAAACCTGTGCCCAGAGGCTGTTTGGGGATCCATGGGACCAACAATGTCAATCCCTACCCTCTCAAAGGGCACCCCTGTGAGAAGTTGGCCTGGCATATGCTGTCCACTAATTGTAGTGGGCACCTTGCACCAGTCCAAATCGACTCTTATGGTAGGTAGGTTAAAGACAACCTTATTGAAAGCTATCCTAGTGGTAGCTGTGGAGAGCAGCCTTCAGGCTAAGTCTTGAAGGAATGTAAAGCAGCTTGTTTTACCAGTCTATAATCTCTTGAGTGACCAAATGAAAGAGCACCACACCAGGTATATATTCAAAATATATGTATTTATTACTAAACACACCCCTCTAGTCTCTTTATGAGGCTAGAGTTCGAAGTACATAGGTTATAAGATCTTAAATCACAGTAATAGCACAAATACACGTTTGGGCCCTAGGGGCGTACTCAAACCATATACCAATAAAGTGGTATGCGAACCACGACTGAACTAGACACTAGGCCTAGAGCCTCTAGAAGTGCTTGGACCACAAGGAACCACCCAAGGTAGTGACACAGGGGACCCACGGGAGACGCGTGCAGTGTAAATACACAACCGCGATACGCCGTTAACTTCTATGGAGAAAGTCGGGATCGGGAAAATAGAGGAAAGGGACACTTAGAAGAGGACTAGGACAAAACCCTTTGAGATCTAGGACTTTGAAGAGTCTCTACCCACGGGAGCACCGGAGTACTCGTGTTACCTCACCCAGGGAAGCCGGGTGCATAGGTGCCTTTCGGGGTCGGGTTTCGTCGTCGGTTCTTATGGCGATCTGCTGCAAAGTGCTGCTGGCGACCAGGAGAAAAGTGTCCGGGTGGATCCAAGAGTGGATCGGAGTTCTGAAGAACCTGAAAGCAGAGGGGACAGAGTCTGGGTCACTAGCCAGTGACCAGGAGGGCGATGGACAGATGCCCACCGATGTCGAGTGCTTCAGGTGCGTTGACGGTCGTCTTGACTCTTCAGCCACGAGGTCCAGGAGGCGTTGTCGGCGACCAGGAGCAGGATTCGGGCTGGTGCTCGATGTCTGTCGAGTGCAGAGGTGTCGGCGACCAGATTGGACCCAACAAGCCTTGGCAACGGCAAGTCTCGATGTAAGATGAAGATCGTCGATGATGCAGACCAGCAAGGTCTGGGGAACTCACCCAGCAAGGGTAAGTGAGGGCAGGCCTGGAGCAACCAGACTGCCAAGTAAAGAAAAGATTGGCCTTCGGTAAGGGCTACTAGCCAACGGGCTAGCGACCGCGAAGGAGCCTCGTGACGCCGCACGTGGAGCTGGCTTACAGGACACTCGTGGAGTGGGGGCCAGTGATCTTCGGTGCAGGTGGTGCTGGAGGCTAGGGCTACTCGGAGCCCAAAGCACGACTTCTTGGGAGACCCAGAAGATGGTGCACTTGCAAGTGTGCTCGGTGTCCAGGGGTCACGGTCTCACGTTACCCACGATAGCCACGGGCCTCAGCTTTGCTGGGGACTCAGGGTAGCCTCGGGGAAGTCTGAGAATCCACCTCTGGTGATGCGATGACTTCGGCGTCCGACGGGAGCTTCAGTGATGCGAACCGGACAGATGCTTCTTTGGTGCCTGCCAAGCAGGGGAGTCACTCCTTGACCCCAAGGGAGATTCTTCAGTCCTCTAATCGTGAGTAGAGCGTCGAAGGTCCAGGATTCTGTTTCAGAGTTTCGTCCAGGTATAATCTAAAGTCCTAAGGACTGGGTTCCTACCTTTATTCCAAAAATAGGGGATGGACTACTCTGTGGCCCCACCTATGGGTGGGTCAGGGCAGAGGGGTGGCTACACCCCTTTCCTTTGTCCAGTTCGCGCCAAAGCAGGGGCTGCAAGCCCCTGATCCGGTTTGAACTGGGGTATGCACAGGGACACCAAATGTGCCCCCAGTGCAGGACTTCAAAGCACCCGAAAGTGCTCCCGCCCAGCCCCAATACACATTGTCCTGTCTGGGGAGGTGGTCACACCTCCCTGGGACAGGAAACCTATTGTCCAGGCCTCCCCTGCCGGAGTTTCGTCCAGCAGCAGGAGGCCAGACTCGTGTCTGTGGCAGCAGCATCCATTTTGTGATGCCAGGGCTCTGGAAAGAAGTTACCGGACTCGTCAGAGTTAACATGCCTTTCCCTCTAGAAGGGTGGAATGCTACCCCCGCCGCCAGGATTGGCGGGGGGTAGTATTCCAAGATGTTTGACACCAAACACGACATGTTTTGGTGCAGCCATTCCATAGTTAGCATTTTACCGCGAGGATATAATGCGTTTAAGAGTATATGGTCAGGCTGCACTACAAACAGCATCAGAGATGGTCTCCGAACGCTGCAGAGGGGCCCTGCTCATGCAGGGGCACCCTCTCACATAGGAACCATGCACTCTGCCTTTAGGATTGATAAGGCCTGCCTTAGGAGTGACTTATAGGTTTATATGTGTGTATGCATTTAGTGATATAGGTAACCTATACCACAGCAAGGGGTGCATGCACCACCTTACCCAGGCTGCAGTAGCAGACCTGTGGTGTCAGTTTGGATGGCCTACCAGGGGTGGCATCATACATGCTGCAGCCCCTGGCAGGCCTCTGAGGTACCTATGCCCTTGGTACATAGTATACCATATACTAGGGACTTACAAGGGCACTCCAGATCCCAATCAGTGATGTGCCTAAGGCACATGGAGACCCTTTTAAAGAGGAAACAGCTAGGCTGGGGTTCTGAATAGCAGGGCCCCAGCCAGACTAATGTCGAAAACCAGTGAAGTATCAGCAAAAAGTGGGGGTACCCCTGTGAAGCAGATCCTACTCTCCTACAACCCCCACCACAGGTAGTGGTATCAGGGGGGCCTTTGTAGTGCCACCTGCTTTGCCACTGGCTTGGCAGGTTACACAGGAGCGACAAAACTCCTTACTGTCTTCAGACATGTGGGGCCAGTGAAAGTGAGGGACAATTCTGTCCCAAGTCTTGTTCTGGCCCAGGTGTCCTGCTAAGGGAATATCATGGGCTAGGGTCAATAGGAAGCCCCTGAACTTCAAAGGTATTACCAACCTCCTGGTAGCACCAGGCTTGGGGTCTCTACTCTCTGAGTACAGGAGTCCATCATCCCAATACACTGTATGGGGACCACTAGCTTTCCCAGCAGCCTCAGCAGCAGCTTGCTGTCTGAGGGGTTCAAGGAGGGGCAGCTCTGCTGCTCCTGGCTCAGATCTGCCCTAGAAGGTCCCCCTGTCCCCAAGAACTCAACCTGTTCAGGTTCAAGTTCCTCTGGGACAGTTCCTTCTTCAGGGCTGAGATCATCCCCCTCAAGGGACTGATCTTCCTCCTGAGCCAAGGGGAAGGCACTGCCTTAACCCTACTACTCCTCCTCTTGGAAGGCACTTGGTCCATTCTTCCAGAATCCAAGGCCTGTTCAGTTTTAGACAGTTTAGCTTGTGACCTGGTCACAGCAAACACATCTGCAGGGATCCCCAGCATTTCTGCATGGGTCCTGAGCTCCACTTCTGCCCAAGCAGAAGTCTCTAAGTCATTGCCAAGCAAGCATTCGACTGGTAGGTTTGCACTTACCACAACCTTCTTAAGGCCAGTTACCCCTCCCCAGGAGAAGTTAACAACTGCCAGAGTATGGTCTGTTCTGACATTGCTAGCATTGGTCACTTGGTACATTTCACCAAGTATAACTTGCCCAGGTAGCACAAGGTCTTGTGTCACCATTGTGACACTTGCCCCTGTGTCCCTAAATGCCAAAGCCTCTCGTCCATTGATTAAAGGCTGTTGTCTGTACTTGCCCAGATTACTGGGACTCACAGTGGAGGTCACATCCATGCCTCCATCACAGACTAACACAGCCTGAGTCAGTTCCCTGACTAAGTCAGAGCCCAACTCAGTTCCCAGGGTGAACCCTACTAAACCCTTTGCTGGAGCACCTCCACCAACTGTACTAGGGGGAACAGGTGCCTTAGGGGCATTGGTGGGTGCTGGACTGGAGTCTTTGGACTTGGTGCAATCACTGGTCCAGTGGGTCTTTTGCTTACAGACCTTGCACCATGGTTTTCTTTGGCCTTTACCCTTGGTAGACTGGGAATCCCCACCAGAAGAAGATTTTTGGGGGCCTGATGAAGACTTTTGATCTTTACCCTTCTCCCCACCCTTGTCAGAGTTCTTAGCATCTTGCTTCTTGGTTTCCCCACCTTGGTTCTGTACCTTCTGCTTCACCCTGGTTCTGACCCATTTGTCTGCCTTCTTTCCCAATTCTTGGGGAGAGGTCAGATCAGAGTCAACCAGGTACTGATGCAACAGCTGGTTTTGACAGTTATTAAGAATCTGCTCCCTCATTATCAGATTATACAATCCTGAGAAGTCACACACCTTACTGCCCATCAACCAGCCTTCCAGAGCCTTGGCAGAACAATCCACATAGTCTACCCAGTCTTGAGTCTGTGCTTTTGGGTGTCTCTGAACTTCAACCTGTACTGTTCAGTGGTTAGGCCAAACCCATCAATAAGAGCACTCTTCAAGACCTTGTAATTATCAGCATCCTCCTCTCTAACAGTGAGGAGCTTGTCTCTACCTTTGTCAGCAAAGGAGAGCCACAAGATTGCTGCCCACTGCTCCTGAGGGACCTTCTGTACTTTACAGGCCCTCTCTAAAGCAGTTATCCATTTGTGGATGTCATCCCCACTCTGTTAGGGAGGGACAATCTTGCTCAGGTTCCTATGGTCATAGGACCTGTAGGAGAGTAGGATCTGCTTCACAGGGGTACCCCCACTTTTTGCTGATACTTCACTGGTTTTCGACATTAGTCTGGCTGGGGCCCTGCTATTCAGAACCCCAGCCTAGCTGTTTCCTCTTTAAAAGGGTCTCCATGTGCCTTAGGCACATCTCTGATTGGGATCTGGAGTGCCCTTGTAAGTCCCTAGTATATGGTATACTATGTACCAAGGGCATAGGTACCTCAGAGGCCTGCCAGGGGCTGCAGCATATATTATGCCACCCCTGGTAGGCCATCCAAACTGACACCACAGGTCTGCTACTGCAGCCTGGGTAAGGTGGTGCATGCACCCCTTGCTGTGGTATAGGTTACCTATATCACTAAATGCATACACACATATAAACCTATAAGTCACTCCTAAGGCAGGCCTTATCAATCCTAAAGGCAGAGTGCATGGTTCCTATGTGAGAGGGTGCCCCTGCATGAGCAGGGCCCCTCTGCAGCGTTCGGAGACCATCTCTGATGCTGTTTGTAGTGCAGCCTGACCATATACTCTTAAACGCATTATATCCTCGCGGTAAAATGCTAACTATGGAATGGCTGCACCGAAACATGTCGTGTTTGGTGTCAAACATCTTGGAATACTACCCCCCGCCAACTCTGGCGGCGGGGGTAGCATTCCACCCTTCTAGAGGGAAAGGCATGTTAACTCTGACGAGTCCGGTAACTTCTTTCCAGAGCCCTGGCATCACAAAATGGATGCTGCTGCCACAGACACGAGTCTGGCCTCCTGCTGCTGGACGAAACTCCGGCAGGGGAGGCCTGGACAATAGGTTTCCTGTCCCAGGGAGGTGTGACCACCTCCCCAGACAGGACAATGTGTATTGGGGCTGGGCGGGAGCACTTTCGGGTGCTTTGAAGTCCTGCACTGGGGGCACATTTGGTGTCCCTGTGCATACCCCAGTTCAAACCGGATCAGGGGCTTGCAGCCCCTGCTTTGGCGCGAACTGGACAAAGGGAAAGGGGTGTAGCCACCCCTCTGCCCTGACCCACCCATAGGTGGGGCCACAGAGTAGTCCATCCCCTATTTTTGGAATAAAGGTAGGAACCCAGTCCTTAGGACTTTAGATTATACCTGGACGAAACTCTGAAACAGAATCCTGGACCTTCGACGCTCTACTCACGATTAGAGGACTGAAGAATCTCCCTTGGGGTCAAGGAGTGACTCCCCTGCTTGGCAGGCACCAAAGAAGCATCTGTCCGGTTCGCATCACTGAAGCTCCCGTCGGACGCCGAAGTCATCGCATCACCAGAGGTGGATTCTCAGACTTCCCCGAGGCTACCCTGAGTCCCCAGCAAAGCTGAGGCCCGTGGCTATCGTGGGTAACGTGAGACCGTGACCCCTGGACACCGAGCACACTTGCAAGTGCACCATCTTCTGGGTCTCCCAAGAAGTCGTGCTTTGGGCTCCGAGTAGCCCTAGCCTCCAGCACCACCTGCACCGAAGATCACTGGCCCCCACTCCACGAGTGTCCTGTAAGCCAGCTCCACGTGCGGTGTCACGAGGCTCCTTCGCGGTCGCTAGCCCGTTGGCTAGTAGCCCTTACCGAAGGCCAATCTTTTCTTTACTTGGCAGTCTGGTTGCTCCAGGCCTGCCCTCACTTACCCTTGCTGGGTGAGTTCCCCAGACCTTGCTGGTCTGCACCATCGACGATCTTCAGCTACATCGAGACTTGCCGTTGCCAAGGCTTGTTGGGTCCAATCTGGTCGCCGACACCGCAGCACTCGACAGACATCGTGTACCAGCCCGAATCCTGCTCCTGGTCGCCGACAACGCCTCCTGGACCTCGTGGCTGCAGAAACGAGACGACCGTCAACGCACCTGAAGCACTCGACATCGGTGGGCATCTGTCCATCGCCTCCCTGGTCACTGGCTAGTGACCCAGACTCTGTCCCCTCTGCTTTCAGGTTCTTCAGAACTCCGATCCACTCTTGGATCCACCCGGACACTTTTCTCCTGGTCGCCAGCAGCACTTTGCAGCAGATCGCCATAAGAACCGACGACGAAACCCGACCCCGAAAGGCACCTATGCACCCGGCTTCCCTGGGTGAGGTAACACGAGTACTCCGGTGCTCCCGTGGGTAGAGACTCTTCAAAGTCCTAGATCTCAAAGGGTTTTGTCCTAGTCCTCTTTAAAGTGTCCCTTTCCTCTATTTTCCCGATCCCGACTTTCTCCATAGAAGTTAACGGCGTATCGCGGTTGTGTATTTACACTGCACGCGTCTCCCGTGGGTCCCCTGTGTCACTACCTTGGGTGGTTCCTTGTGGTCCAAGCACTTCTAGAGGCTCTAGGCCTAGTGTCTAGTTCAGTCGTGGTTCGCATACCACTTTATTGGTATATGGTTTGGTACGCCCCTAGGGCCCAAACGTGTATTTGTGCTATTACTGTGATTTAAGATCTTATAACCTATGTATTTCGAACTCTAGCCTCATAAAGAGACTAGAGGGGTGTGTTTAGTAATAAATACATATATTTTGAATATATACCTGGTGTGGTGCTCTTTCATTTGGTCACTCAAGAGATTATAGACTGGTAAAACAAGCTGCTTTACATTCCTTCAAGACTTAGCCTGAAGGCTGCTCTCCACAGCTACCACTAGGATAGCTTTCAATAAGGTTGTCTTTAACCTACCTACCATAAGAGTCGATTTGGACTGGTGCAAGGTGCCCACTATAATTAGTGGACAGCATATGCCAGGCCAACTTCTCACATTGGTGTGCAGCGTGTGGGATTCCAGCTTGCTATTGTTTTACCAGATAATCTCAATTGAATTGATCAACTGAAAACCACTAAAGGTACCTAAGGTACATATAATTTAAGCTTAGAATATCAGTAAGTTCTACTGAACTTAGAGTTGTGTGTTAAGGGATAGCACAACCCTTTCTACAACTCAAGAGAGTTTAGTAGGCCACACTAGAGTAGGTAGTGCATACACCACACCACACTAGTAATGTCTTTAAAAGCAGGATCCAAAGATGCCCTGCAGGAAGCCATTGAGCTTCCCCTCCAAGTATGACACACTCCCATTCTTGGAACTGAGAGCTTTGTGTAACGTGAGGAAATTAAGGACAGGCCAAAGTCCCACCACCCAACACCTCCAGGAGTTGTTGGTGGCTTATGATCTTAGTAAGTCCTCAGAGACTGAAGGGGTAGGAGCAGAGGGTGGGCCAGCAGATGAGGAAGGGACCAGGGGTACTACTACCCCCAGCCCCCCTCTGAAACTGACCAGGAGGGTGACAATGACCCTGACCTGGAAAACCCAATCCCTTCTGGGGAAGATGAAGATGAGGATCTGGAGAACCACACCTTTGTCCCCCCAGGAAGGATTATGAGTGTGCTCAGAAAGTCTAGGTCTCCTTCTCAGGAGTCTAACCACTCTGGCACCTCAATAGGGAGCTCTGTTTCTTCTCACAGGAGGGAATCCTCTCATGAGAGAAGAAAGAGACTGGTCCAGTATGAGGAAACTCAACTGGAGATCAGGAAGAAGCAATTGGCTTTAGATAGAGAATCCCTAGATCTCCTTAAAGAGAGAAGAAAGTTGGGACTAGAGTCCCATGGTGGCAGCCATATCCCTAGAGATAGGGAAAGGTCCTATGACCATAGGAACCTGAGCAAGATTGTCCCTCCCTACCAGAGTGGGGATGATATCCACAAATGGATAACTGCTTTAGAGAGGGCCTGTAAAGTACAGAAGGTCCCTCAGGAGCAGTGGGCAGCAATCTTGTGGCTCTCCTTTGCTGACAAAGGTAGAGACAAGCTCCTCACTGTTAGAGAGGAGGATGCTGACAATTACAAGGTCTTGAAGAGTGCTCTTATTGATGGGTTTGGCCTAACCACTGAACAGTACAGGTTGAAGTTCAGAGACACCCAAAAAGCACAGACTCAAGACTGGGTAGACTATGTGGATTGTTCTGCCAAGGCTCTGGAAGGCTGGTTGATGGGCAGCAAGGTGTGTGACTTCTCAGGATTGTATAATCTGATAATGAGGGAGCAGATTCTTAATAACTGTCAAAACCAGCTGTTGCATCAGTACCTGGTTGACTCTGATCTGACCTCTCCCCAAGAATTGGGAAAGAAGGCAGACAAATGGGTCAGAACCAGGGTGAAGCAGAAGGTACAGAACCAAGGTGGGGAAACCAAGAAGCAAGATGCTAAGAACTCTGACAAGGGTGGGGAGAAGGGTAAAGATCAAAAGTCTTCATCAGGCCCCCAAAAATCTTCTTCTGGTGGGGATTCCCAGTCTACCAAGGGTAAAGGCCAAAGAAAACCATGGTGCAAGGTCTGTAAGCAAAAGACCCACTGGACCAGTGATTGCACCAAGTCCAAAGACTCCAGTCCAGCCTCCACCAATGCCCCTAAGGCACCTGTTCCCCCTAGTACAGTTGGTGGAAGTGCTCCAGCCAAGGGTTTAGTAGGGTTCACCCTGGGAACTGAGTTGGGCTCTGACTTAGTCAGGGAACTGACCCAGGCTGTGTTAGTCTGTGATGGAGGCATGGATGTGACCTCCACTGTGAGTCCCAGTAATCTGGGCAAGTACAGACAACAGCCTTTAATCAATGGACGAGAGGCTTTGGCATTTAGGGACACAGGGGCAAGTGTCACAATGGTGACACAAGACCTTGTGCTACCTGGACAAGTTATACTTGGTGAAATGTACCAAGTGACCAATGCTAGCAATGTCAGAACAGACCATACTCTGGCAGTTGTTAACTTCTCCTGGGGAGGGGTAACTGGCCTTAAGAAGGTTGTGGTAAGTGCAAACCTACCAGTCGAATGCTTGCTTGGCAATGACTTAGAGACTTCTGCTTGGGCAGAAGTGGAGCTCAGGACCCATGCAGAAATGCTGGGGATCCCTGCAGATGTGTTTGCTGTGACCAGGTCACAAGCTAAACTGTCTAAAACTGAACAGGCCTTGGATTCTGGAAGAATGGACCAAGTGCCTTCCAAGAGGAGGAGTAGTAGGGTTAAGGCAGTGCCTTCCCCTTGGCTCAGGAGGAAGATCAGTCCCTTGAGGGGGATGATCTCAGCCCTGAAGAAGGAACTGTCCCAGAGGAACTTGAGCCTGACCAGGTTGAGTTCTTGGGGACAGGGGGACCTTCTAGGGCAGATCTGAGCCAGGAGCAGCAGAGCTGCCCCTCCCTTGAACCCCTCAGACAGCAAGCTGCTGCTGAGGCTGCTGGGAAAGCTAGTGGTCCCCATACAGTGTATTGGGATGATGGACTCCTGTACTCAGAGAGTAGAGACCCCAAGCCTGGTGCTACCAGGAGGTTGGTAATACCTTTGAAGTTCAGGGGCTTCCTATTGACCCTAGCCCATGATATTCCCTTAGCAGGACACCTGGGCCAGAACAAGACTTGGGACAGAATTGTCCCTCACTTTCACTGGCCCCACATGTCTGAAGACAGTAAGGAGTTTTGTCGCTCCTGTGTAACCTGCCAAGCCAGTGGCAAAGCAGGTGGCACTACAAAGGCCCCCTGATACCACTACCTGTGGTGGGGGTGCCCTTTGAGAGGGTGGGGATTGACATTGTTGGTCCCATGGATCCCCAAACAGCATCTGGGCACAGATTTATACTGGTGGTAGTGGATCATGCCACCAGGTATCCAGAGGCTATACCCCTTAGGACCACTACAGCACCTGTGGTGGCAAGGGCCCTCCTGGGAATTTTCTCAAGAGTGGGCTTTCCTAAGGAGGTGGTATCAGACAGGGGTGCAAACTTCATGTCTGGGTACTTAAAGGCAATGTGGAAGGAGTGTGGAGTTACTTATAAGTTCACCACACCCTATCACCCACAATGCAATGGTTTAGTTGAGAGATTCAACAAAACCTTGAAGGGCATGATTAAAGGGCTCCCAGAAAAGCTTAGGCGTAGATGGGACATACTCTTGCCCTGCCTTTTATTCGCATATAGGGAGGTGCCTCAGAAGGGGGTTGGTTACAGCCCTTTTGAACTTCTGTTTGGCCACCCTGTGAGGGGTCCACTGTGCTTGGTGAAGGAAGGATGGGAGTTACCTCTCAAGCCCCCAAAGCAAGATATAGTGGACTATGTACTTGGTCTCCGCTCCAGGATGGCTGAGTACATGAAAAAGGCAACCAAAAACCTTGAGGCTAGCCAGGAACTTCAAAAGGCCTGGCATGACCAAAAGGCTGTCCTAACTGTTTACCAGCCAGGACAGAAGGTGTGGGTGTTGGAGCCAGTGGCCCCAGCAGCTCTCCAAGACAAATGGAGTGGACCCCACACTATTGTTGAGCAGAAGGGTGAGGTCACTTACTTAGTAGACCTGGGAACACCCAGGAGTCCCCACAGGGTTCTCCATGTCAACAGACTTAAGCCATATGTGGACAGGGCAGACATGGGCTTGCTCATGGCTACTGATGAAGGGCAGGAGGAAGAGAGTGACCCACTCCCTGACCTGCTCTCACAGAACCCTGACGATGGGTCAGTTGATGGGGCAGCCTTGGCAGGCAGCCTCACTACCCAGCAACAAACTGATTGCAGGCAAGTCCTCAATCAGTTTAGACACATGTTTTCTCTGACACCCAGTCAGACCACCTGGTGCACTCATGAAGTGGACACTGGGGACAGTCTGCCTATTAAAAACAAGATTTATAGGCAACCTGACCATGTCAGGGACTGTATCAGGACTGAAGTCCAGAAGATGTTGGAATTGGGAGTGATTGAGCCCTCAGATAGCCCTTGGGCTAGTCCAGTAGTCCTAGTACCTAAACCTCACACCAGTGGTGGGAAAAGAGAGATGAGGTTTTGTGTAGACTACAGGGGCCTCAATGCAGTCACTAGGACTGATGCCCATCCAATACCCAGGGCAGATGAGCTCATAGATACTTTGGCCTCTGCCAAATATCTCAGCACATTTGACCTAACAGCTGGCTACTGGCAGATCAGACTAGCTGATGCTGCAAAGCCCAAAACAGCATTTTCAACCCCTAGTGGGCATTATCAATTTGTGGTGATGCCCTTTGGTCTGAAAATGCACCTGCCACTTTCCAGAGGTTGGTGAACACAGTTCTCACAGGACTGGAGGCCTATAGTGCAGCTTATCTAGATGATATTGCTGTCTTTAGCTCCACCTGGGAGGATCACCTGGTCCACCTCAGGAATGTTTTACAGGCCCTGCAAAAGGCAGGCCTGACTATCAAGGCCACTAAGTGCCAGATAGGGCAGAGTCAGGTTGTGTACCTGGGCCACCTTGTGGGTGGAGGCCAGGTTCAACCTTTGCAGAGCAAGATCCAGACCATCATGGACTGGACTGCTCCCACTACCCAGACTCAGGTGAGAGCCTTCTTAGGCCTGACTGGGTACTATAGGAGATTTGTCAAGGGGTATGGATCAATAGTGACACCCTTGAATGACTTAACTTCTAAGAAAATGCCCAAAAAGGTTCAGTGGACAGTTAGCTGTCAAAAGGCATTTGATGACCTCAAGCAGGCCATGTGCACTGCTCCAATTCTGCAGAGTCCTGATTACTCCAAGAAGTTCATTGTTCAAACTGATGCATCTGAATTGGGGGTAGGGGCTGTACTGTCACAATTGAATGAAGAAGGTCAGGATCAGCCAGTAGCTTTTATTAGCAGAAGGCTGACCCCTAGAGAGAAACGTTGGTCAGCCATAGAGAGGGAGGCCTTTGCTGTGGTCTGGGCTCTGAAGAAGTTGAGGCCATACTTGTTTGGTACACACTTCCTGGTTCAGACAGACCATAAGCCCCTCTTATGGCTAAAACAAATGAAGGGTGAAAACCCCAAACTGCTTAGGTGGTCCATTTCCCTACAGGGGATGGACTTTACAGTGGAACATAGGCCTGGGAGTAACCATGCGAATGCAGATGGACTCTCTAGGTATTTCCACTTAGAACATGAAGACTTAACTGGGCAAGGTTAGTTTAATGTCCCTACGTTTGGGGGGGTTGTGTAGGAGAGTAGGATCTGCTTCACAGGGGTACCCCCACTTTTTGCTGATACTTCACTGGTTTTCGACATTAGTCTGGCTGGGGCCCTGCTATTCAGAACCCCAGCCTAGCTGTTTCCTCTTTAAAAGGGTCTCCATGTGCCTTAGGCACATCTCTGATTGGGATCTGGAGTGCCCTTGTAAGTCCCTAGTATATGGTATACTATGTACCAAGGGCATAGGTACCTCAGAGGCCTGCCAGGGGCTGCAGCATATATTATGCCACCCCTGGTAGGCCATCCAAACTGACACCACAGGTCTGCTACTGCAGCCTGGGTAAGGTGGTGCATGCACCCCTTGCTGTGGTATAGGTTACCTATATCACTAAATGCATACACACATATAAACCTATAAGTCACTCCTAAGGCAGGCCTTATCAATCCTAAAGGCAGAGTGCATGGTTCCTATGTGAGAGGGTGCCCCTGCATGAGCAGGGCCCCTCTGCAGCGTTCGGAGACCATCTCTGATGCTGTTTGTAGTGCAGCCTGACCATATACTCTTAAACGCATTATATCCTCGCGGTAAAATGCTAACTATGGAATGGCTGCACCGAAACATGTCGTGTTTGGTGTCAAACATCTTGGAATACTACCCCCCGCCAATTCTGGCGGCGGGGGTAGCATTCCACCCTTCTAGAGGGAAAGGCATGTTAACTCTGACGAGTCCGGTAACTTCTTTCCAGAGCCCTGGCATCACAAAATGGATGCTGCTGCCACAGACACGAGTCTGGCCTCCTGCTGCTGGACGAAACTCCGGCAGGGGAGGCCTGGACAATAGGTTTCCTGTCCCAGGGAGGTGTGACCACCTCCCCAGACAGGACAATGTGTATTGGGGCTGGGCGGGAGCACTTTCGGGTGCTTTGAAGTCCTGCACTGGGGGCACATTTGGTGTCCCTAGTGCATACCCCAGTTCAAACCGGATCAGGGGCTTGCAGCCCCTGCTTTGGCGCGAACTGGACAAAGGGAAAGGGGTGTAGCCACCCCTCTGCCCTGACCCACCCATAGGTGGGGCCACAGAGTAGTCCATCCCCTATTTTTGGAATAAAGGTAGGAACCCAGTCCTTAGGACTTTAGATTATACCTGGACGAAACTCTGAAACAGAATCCTGGACCTTCGACGCTCTACTCACGATTAGAGGACTGAAGAATCTCCCTTGGGGTCAAGGAGTGACTCCCCTGCTTGGCAGGCACCAAAGAAGCATCTGTCCGGTTCGCATCACTGAAGCTCCCGTCGGACGCCGAAGTCATCGCATCACCAGAGGTGGATTCTCAGACTTCCCCGAGGCTACCCTGAGTCCCCAGCAAAGCTGAGGCCCGTGGCTATCGTGGGTAACGTGAGACCGTGACCCCTGGACACCGAGCACACTTGCAAGTGCACCATCTTCTGGGTCTCCCAAGAAGTCGTGCTTTGGGCTCCGAGTAGCCCTAGCCTCCAGCACCACCTGCACCGAAGATCACTGGCCCCCACTCCACGAGTGTCCTGTAAGCCAGCTCCACGTGCGGTGTCACGAGGCTCCTTCGCGGTCGCTAGCCCGTTGGCTAGTAGCCCTTACCGAAGGCCAATCTTTTCTTTACTTGGCAGTCTGGTTGCTCCAGGCCTGCCCTCACTTACCCTTGCTGGGTGAGTTCCCCAGACCTTGCTGGTCTGCACCATCGACGATCTTCAGCTACATCGAGACTTGCCGTTGCCAAGGCTTGTTGGGTCCAATCTGGTCGCCGACACCGCAGCACTCGACAGACATCGTGTACCAGCCCGAATCCTGCTCCTGGTCGCCGACAACGCCTCCTGGACCTCGTGGCTGCAGAAACGAGACGACCGTCAACGCACCTGAAGCACTCGACATCGGTGGGCATCTGTCCATCGCCTCCCTGGTCACTGGCTAGTGACCCAGACTCTGTCCCCTCTGCTTTCAGGTTCTTCAGAACTCCGATCCACTCTTGGATCCACCCGGACACTTTTCTCCTGGTCGCCAGCAGCACTTTGCAGCAGATCGCCATAAGAACCGACGACGAAACCCGACCCCGAAAGGCACCTATGCACCCGGCTTCCCTGGGTGAGGTAACACGAGTACTCCGGTGCTCCCGTGGGTAGAGACTCTTCAAAGTCCTAGATCTCAAAGGGTTTTGTCCTAGTCCTCTTTAAAGTGTCCCTTTCCTCTATTTTCCCGATCCCGACTTTCTCCATAGAAGTTAACGGCGTATCGCGGTTGTGTATTTACACTGCACGCGTCTCCCGTGGGTCCCCTGTGTCACTACCTTGGGTGGTTCCTTGTGGTCCAAGCACTTCTAGAGGCTCTAGGCCTAGTGTCTAGTTCAGTCGTGGTTCGCATACCACTTTATTGGTATATGGTTTGGTACGCCCCTAGGGCCCAAACGTGTATTTGTGCTATTACTGTGATTTAAGATCTTATAACCTATGTATTTCGAACTCTAGCCTCATAAAGAGACTAGAGGGGTGTGTTTAGTAATAAATACATATATTTTGAATATATACCTGGTGTGGTGCTCTTTCATTTGGTCACTCAAGAGATTATAGACTGGTAAAACAAGCTGCTTTACATTCCTTCAAGACTTAGCCTGAAGGCTGCTCTCCACAGCTACCACTAGGATAGCTTTCAATAAGGTTGTCTTTAACCTACCTACCATAAGAGTCGATTTGGACTGGTGCAAGGTGCCCACTATAATTAGTGGACAGCATATGCCAGGCCAACTTCTCACAGGACCTTTCCCTATCTCTAGGGACATGGCTGCCACCATGGGACTCTAGTCCCAACTTTCTTCTCTCTTTAAGGAGATCTAGGGATTCTCTATCTAAAGCCAATTGCTTCTTCCTGATCTCCAGTTGAGTTTCCTCATACTGGACCAGTCTCTTTCTTCTCTCATGAGAGGATTCCCTCCTGTGAGAAGAAACAGAGCTCCCTATTGAGGTGCCAGAGTGGTTAGACTCCTGAGAAGGAGACCTAGACTTTCTGAGCACACTCATAATCCTTCCTGGGGGACAAAGGTGTGGTTCTCCAGATCCTCATCTTCATCTTCCCCAGAAGGGATTGGGTTTTCCAGGTCAGGGTCATTGTCACCCTCCTGGTCAGTTTCAGAGGGGGGCTGGGGGTAGTAGTACCCCTGGCCCCTTCCTCATCTGCTGGCCCACCCTCTGCTCCTACCCCTTCAGTCTCTGAAGACTTACTAAGATCATAAGCCACCAACAACTCCTGGAGGTGTTGGGTGGTGGGACTTTGGCCTGTCCTTAATTTCCTCACGTTACACAAAGCTCTCAGTTCCAAGAATGGGAGTGTGTCATACTTGGAGGGGGAAGCTCAATGGCTTCCTGCAGGGCATCTCTAGATCCTGCTTTTAAAGACATTACTAGTGTGGTGTGGTGTATGCACTACCTACTCTAGTGTGGCCTACTAAACTCTCTTGAGTTGTAGAAAGGGTTGTGCTATCCCTTAACACACAACTCTAAGTTCAGTAGAACTTACTGATATTCTAAGCTTAAATTATATGTACCTTAGGTACCTTTAGTGGTTTTCAGTTGATCAATTCAATTGAGATTATCTGGTAAAACAATAGCAAGCTGGAATCCCACACGCTGCACACCAATGTGAGAAGTTGGCCTGGCATATGCTGTCCACTAATTATAGTGGGCACCTTGCACCAGTCCAAATCGACTCTTATGGTAGGTAGGTTAAAGACAACCTTATTGAAAGCTATCCTAGTGGTAGCTGTGGAGAGCAGCCTTCAGGCTAAGTCTTGAAGGAATGTAAAGCAGCTTGTTTTACCAGTCTATAATCTCTTGAGTGACCAAATGAAAGAGCACCACACCAGGTATATATTCAAAATATATGTATTTATTACTAAACACACCCCTCTAGTCTCTTTATGAGGCTAGAGTTCGAAGTACATAGGTTATAAGATCTTAAATCACAGTAATAGCACAAATACACGTTTGGGCCCTAGGGGCGTACCAAACCATATACCAATAAAGTGGTATGCGAACCACGACTGAACTAGACACTAGGCCTAGAGCCTCTAGAAGTGCTTGGACCACAAGGAACCACCCAAGGTAGTGACACAGGGGACCCACGGGAGACGCGTGCAGTGTAAATACACAACCGCGATACGCCGTTAACTTCTATGGAGAAAGTCGGGATCGGGAAAATAGAGGAAAGGGACACTTTAAAGAGGACTAGGACAAAACCCTTTGAGATCTAGGACTTTGAAGAGTCTCTACCCACGGGAGCACCGGAGTACTCGTGTTACCTCACCCAGGGAAGCCGGGTGCATAGGTGCCTTTCGGGGTCGGGTTTCGTCGTCGGTTCTTATGGCGATCTGCTGCAAAGTGCTGCTGGCGACCAGGAGAAAAGTGTCCGGGTGGATCCAAGAGTGGATCGGAGTTCTGAAGAACCTGAAAGCAGAGGGGACAGAGTCTGGGTCACTAGCCAGTGACCAGGGAGGCGATGGACAGATGCCCACCGATGTCGAGTGCTTCAGGTTCGATGACGGTCGTCTTGACTCTTCAGCCACGAGGTCCGGGAGGCGTTGTCGGCGACCAGGAGCAGGATTCGGGCTGTTGCTCGATGTCTGTCGAGTGCAGAGGTGTCGGCGACCAGATTGGACCCAACAAGCCTTGGCAACGGCAAGTCTCGAGTAAGATGTAGATCGTCGATGATGCAGATCAGCAAGGTCTGGGGAACTCACCCAGCAAGGGTAAGTGAGGGCAGGCCTGGAGCAACCAGACTGCCAAGTAAAGAAAAGATTGGCCTTCGGTAAGGGCTACTAGCCAACGGGCTAGCGACCGCGAAGGAGCCTCGTGACGCCGCACGTGGAGCTGGCTTACAGGACACTCGTGGAGTGGGGGCCAGTGATCTTCGGTGCAGGTGGTGCTGGAGGCTAGGGCTACTCGGAGCCCAAAGCACGACTTCTTGGGAGACCCAGAAGATGGTGCACTTGCAAATGTGCTCGGTGTCCAGGGGTCACGGTCTCACGTCACCCACGATAGCCACGGGCCTCAGCTTTGCTGGGGACTCAGGGTAGCCTCGGGGAAGTCTGAGAATCCACCTCTGGTGATGCGATGACTTCGGCGTCCGACGGGAGCTTCAGTGATGCGAACCGGACAGATGCTTCTTTGGTGCCTGCCAAGCAGGGGAGTCACTCCTTGACCCCAAGGGAGATTCTTCAGTCCTCTAATCGTGAGTAGAGCGTCGAAGGTCCAGGATTCTGTTTCAGAGTTTCGTCCAGGTATAATCTAAAGTCCTAGGGACTGGGTTCCTACCTTTATTCTAAAAATAGGGGATGGACTACTCTGTGGCCCCACCTATGGGTGGGTCAGGGCAGAGGGGTGGCTACACCCCTTTCCCTTTGTCCAGTTCGCGCCAAAGCAGGGGCTGCAAGCCCCTGATCCGGTTTGAACTGGGGTATGCACAGGGACACCAAATGTGCCCCCAGTGCAGGACTTCAAAGCACCCGAAAGTGCTCCCGCCCAGCCCCAATACACATTGTCCTGTCTGGGGAGGTGGTCACACCTCCCTGGGACAGGAAACCTATTGTCCAGGCCTCCCCTGCCGGAGTTTCGTCCAGCAGCAGGAGGCCAGACTCGTGTCTGTGGCAGCAGCATCCATTTTGTGATGCCAGGGCTCTGGAAAGAAGTTACCGGACTCGTCAGAGTTAACATGCCTTTCCCTCTAGAAGGGTGGAATGCTACCCCCGCCGCCAGGATTGGCGGGGGGTAGTATTCCAAGATGTTTGACACCAAACACGACATGTTTAGGTGCAGCCATTCCATAGTTAGCATTTTACCGCGAGGATATAATGCGTTTAAGAGTATATGGTCAGGCTGCACTACAAACAGCATCAGAGATGGTCTCCGAACGCTGCAGAGGGGCCCTGCTCATGCAGGGGCACCCTCTCACATAGGAACCATGCACTCTGCCTTTAGGATTGATAAGGCCTGCCTTAGGAGTGACTTATAGGTTTATATGTGTGTATGCATTTAGTGATATAGGTAACCTATACCACAGCAAGGGGTGCATGCACCACCTTACCCAGGCTGCAGTAGCAGACCTGTGGTGTCAGTTTGGATGGCCTACCAGGGGTGGCATAATACATGCTGCAGCCCCTGGCAGGCCTCTGAGGTGCCTATGCCCTTGGTACATAGTATACCATATACTAGGGACTTACAAGGGCACTCCAGATCCCAATCAGTGATGTGCCTAAGGCACATGGAGACCCTTTTAAAGAGGAAACAGCTAGGCTGGGGTTCTGAATAGCAGGGCCCCAGCCAGACTAATGTCGAAAACCAGTGAAGTATCAGCAAAAAGTGGGGGTACCCCTGTGAAGTAGATCCTACTCTCCTACAAGTGGTGTTCGTGCAATGTAGGGGGTCGTGCTGGGGCTGGTGTTTCAGGGTTTAGGGCAGTGCAGTGGTGTTCGGGCAGTGTAGGGGGTCTTGCTGGGGGTGGTGTTTCAGGGTTTAGGGCAGTGCAGTGGTGTTCGGGCAGTGTAGGGGGTCGTGCTGGGGGTGGTGTTTCAGGGTTTAGGGCAGTGCAGTGGTGTTCGGGCAGTGTAGGGTGTCGTGCTGGGGATGGTGTTTCAGGGTTTAGGGCAGTGCAGTGGTGTTCGGGCAGTGTAGGGGGTCGTGCTGGGGTGGTGTTTCAGGGTTTAGGGCAGTGCAGTGGTGTTCGGGCAGTGTAGGGGGTCGTGCTGGGGCTGGTGTTTCAGGGTTTAGGGCAGTGCAGTGGTGTTCGGGCAGTGTAGGGGGTCGTGCTGGGGCTGGTGTTTCAGGGTTTAGGGCAGTGCAGTGGTGTTCGGGCAGTGTAGGGGGTCTTGCTGGGGGTGGTGTTTCAGGGTTTAGGGCAGTGCAGTGGTGTTCGGGCAGTGTAGGGGGTCGTGCTGGGGATGGTGTTTCAGGGTTTAGGGCAGTGCAGTGGTGTTCGGGCAGTGTAGGGGGTCGTGCTGGGGCTGGTGTTTCAGGGTTTAGGGCAGTGCAGGCAGTGGTGTTCGGGCAGTGTAGGGGGTCGTGCTGGGGGTGGTGTTTCAGGGTTTAGGGCAGTGCAGTGGTGTTCGGGCAGTGTAGGGGTTCGTGCTGGGGCTGGTGTTTCAGGGTTTAGGGCAGTGCAGTGGTGTTCGGGCAGTGTAGGGGGTCGTGCTGGGGCTGGTGTTTCAGGGTTTAGGGCAGTGCAGTGGTGTTCAGGCAGTGTAGGGGGTCGTGCTGGGGGTGGTGTTTCAGGGTTTAGGGCAGTGCAGTGGTGTTCTGGGCAGTGTAGGGGGTCGTGCTGGGGGTGGTGTTTCAGGGTTTAGGGCAGTGCAGTGGTGTTCGGGCAGTGTAGGGGTCTTGCTGGGGGTGGTGTTTCAGGGTTTAGGGCAGTGCAGTGGTGTTCGGGCAGTGTAGGGGGTCTTGCTGGGGGTGGTGTTTCAGGGTTTAGGGCAGAGCAGTGGTGTTCGGGCAGTGTAGGGGGTCGTGCTGGGGGTGGTGTTTCAGGGTTTAGGGCAGTGCAGTGGTGTTCGGGCAGTGTAGGGGGTCTTGCTGGGGGTGGTGTTTCAGGGTTTAGGGCAGTGGTGTTCGGGCAGTGTAGGGGGTCGTGCTGGGGGTGGTGTTTCAGGGTTTAGGGCAGTGCAGTGGTGTTCGGGCAGTGTAGGGGGTCGTGCAGGGGCTGGTGTTTCAGGGTTTAGGGCAGTGCAGTGGTGTTCGGGCAGTGTAGGGGGTCATGCTGGGGGTGGTGTTTCAGGGTTTAGGGCAGTGCAGTGGTGTTCGGGCAGTGTAGGGGGTCGTGCAGGGGGTGGTGTTTCAGGGTTTAGGGCAGTGCAGTGGTGTTCGGGCAGTGTAGGGGGTCATGCTGGGGGTGGTGTTTCAGGGTTTAGGGCAGTGCAGTGGTGTTCGGGCAGTGTAGGGGGTCGTGCTGGGGGGGGGTGTTTCAGGGTTTAGGGCAGTGCAGTGGTGTTCGGGCAGTGTAGGGGTCGTGCTGGGGGTGGTGTTTCAGGGTTTAGGGCAGTGCAGTGGTGTTCGGGCAGTGTAGGGTGTCGTGCTGGGGGTGGTGTTTCAGGGTTTAGGGCAGTGCAGTGGTGTTCGGGCAGTGTAGGTGGTCTTGCTGGGGCTGGTGTTTCAGGGTTTAGGCAGTGCAGTGGTGTTCGGGCAGTGTAGGGGGTCTTGCTGGGGGTGGTGTTTCAGGGTTTAGGGCAGTGCAATGGTGTTCGCGCAGTGTAGGGGGTCTTGCTGGGGCTGGTGTTTCAGCGTTTAGGGCAGCGCAGTGGTGTTCGGGCAGTGTAGGGGGTCTTGCTGGGGGTGGTGTTTCAGGGTTTAGGGCAGTGCAGTGGTGTTCGGGCAGTGTAGGGGGTCTTGCTGGGGCTGGTGTTTCAGGGTTTAGGGCAGTGCAGTGGTATTCGGGCAGTGTAGGGGGTCTTGCTGGGGCAGGTGTTTCAGGGTTTAGGACAGTGCAGTGGTGTTCGGGCAGTGTAAGGCGTCTTGCTGGGGCTGGTGTTTCAGGGTTTAGGGCAGTGCAGTGCTGTTCGGGCAGTGTAGGGGGTCGTGCTGGGGCTGGTGTTTCAGGGTTTAGGGCAGTGCAGTGGTGTTCAGGCAGTGTAGGGGGTCGTGCTGGGGGTGGTGTTTCAGGGTTTAGGGCAGTGCAGTGGTGTTCGGGCAGTGTAGGGGGTCGTGCTGGGGGTGGTGTTTCAGGGTTTAGGGCAGTGCAGTGGTGTTCGGGCAGTGTAGGGGTCGTGCTGGGGCTGGTGTTTCAGGGTTTAGGGCAGTGCAGTGGTGTTCGGGCAGTGTAGGGGGTCGTGCTGGGGGTGGTGTTTCAGGGTTTAGGGCAGTGCAGTGGTGTTCGGGCAGTGTAGGGGGTCTTGCTGGGGGTGGTGTTTCAGGGTTTAGGGCAGTGCAGTGGTGTTCGGGCAGTGTAGGGGGTCGTGCTGGGGGTGAGTGTTTCAGGGTTTAGGGCAGTGCAGTGGTGTTCGGGCAGTGTAGGGGGTCTTGCTGGGGCTGGTGTTTCAGGGTTTAGGGCAGTGCAGTGGTGTTCGGGCAGTGTAGGGGGTCGTGCTGGGGGTGGTGTTTCAGGGTTTAGGGCAGTGCAGTGGTGTTCGGGCAGTGTAGGGGGTCGTGCTGGGGGTGGTGTTTCAGGGTTTAGGGCAGTGCAGTGGTGTTCGGGCAGTGTAGGGGGTCTTGCTGGGGGTGGTGTTTCAGGGTTTAGGGCAGTGCAGTGGTGTTCGGGCAGTGTAGGGGGTCGTGCTGGGGATGGTGTTTCAGGGTTTACGGGCAGTGCAGTGGTGTTCGGGCAGTGTAGGGGGTCGTGCTGGGGGATGGTGTTTCAGGGTTTAGGGCAGTGCAGTGGTGTTCGGGCAGTGTAGTGGGTCATGCAGGGGTGGTGTTTCAGGGTTTAGGGCAGTGCAGTGGTGTTCGGGCAGTGTAGGGGGTCGTGCTGGGGCTGGTGTTTCAGGGTTTAGGGCAGTGCAGTGGTGTTCGGGCAGTGTAGGGGGTCTTGCTGGAGTTGGTGTTTCAGGGTTTAGGGCAGTGCAGTGGTGTTGGCGCAGTTTAGGGGGTCCTGCTGGGGGTGGTGTTTCAGAGTTTAGGGTAGTGCTGTGGTGTTCGGGCAGTATAGGGGGTCGTGCTGGGGGTGGTGTTTCAGGGTTTAGGGCAGTGCAGTGGTGTTCGGGCAGTGTAGGGGGTCGTGCATGGGGTGGTGTTTCAGGGTTTAGGGCAGTGCAGTGGTGTTCGGGCAGTGTAGTGGGTCATGCAGGGGGTGGTGTTTCAGGGTTTAGGGCAGTGCAGTGGTGTTCGGGCAGTGTAGGGGTCGTGCTGGGGCTGGTGTTTCAGGGTTTAGGGCAGTGCAGTGGTGTTCGGGCAGTGTAGGGGGTCTTGCTGGGGTTGGTGTTTCAGGGTTTAGGCAGTGCAGTGGTGTTCGGGCAGTGTAGGGGGTCTTGCTGGGGGTGATGTTTCAGGGTTTAGGGCAGTGCAGTGGTGTTCGGGCAGTGTAGGGTGTCGTGCTGGGGGTGGTGTTTCAGGGTTTAGGGCAGTGCAGTGGTGTTCGGGCAGTGTAGGGGGTCGTGCTGGGGTGGTGTTTCAGGGTTTAGGGCAGTGCAGTGGTGTTCGGGCAGTGTAGGGGGTCGTGCTGGGGCTGGTGTTTCAGGGTTTAGGGCAGTGCAGTGGTGTTCGGGCAGTGTAGGGGGTCGTGCTGGGGCTAGTGTTTCACGGATTTAGGGCAGTGCAGTGGTGTTCGGGCAGTGTAGGGGGTCATGCTGGGGCTGGTGTTTCAGGGTTTAGGGCAGTGCAGTGGTGATTCGTGCAGTGTAGGTGGTCGTGCTGGGGCTGGTGTTTTAGGGTTTAGGGCAGTGCAGTGGTGTTCGGGCAGTGTAGGGGGTCATGCTGGGGCTGGTGTTTCAGGGTTTAGGGCAGTGCAGTGGTGTTCGGGCAGTGTAGGGGGTCGTGCTGGGGGTGGTGTTTCATGGGTTTAGGGTAGTGCAGTGGTGTTCGGGCAGTGTAGGGGGTCGTGCTGGGGGTGGTGTTTCAGGGTTTAGGGCAGTGCAGTGGTGTTCGGGCAGTGTAGGGGGTCTTGCTGGGGGTGGTGTTTCAGGGTTTAGGGCAGTGCAGTGGTGTTCGGGCAGTGTAGGGGGTCGTGCAGGGGCTGGTGTTTCAGGGTTTAGGGCAGTGCAGTGGTGTTCGGGCAGTGTAGGGGTCGTGCTGGGGGTAGTGTTTTAGGGTTTAGGGTAGTGCAGTGGTGCTTGTGCAGTGTAGGGGTCGTGCTGGGGGTAGTGTTGTCAGGGTTTAGGGTAGTGCAGTGGTGTTCGGGCAGTGTAGGGGGTCTTGCTGGGGGTGGTGTTTCAGGGTTTAGGGCAGTGCAGTGGTGTTCGGGCAGTGTAGGGGGTCTTGCTGGGGGTGATGTTTCAGGGTTTAGGGCAGTGCAGTGGTGTTCGGGCAGTGTAGGGGTTCTTGCTGGGGGTAGTGTTTCAGGGTTTAGGGCAGTGCAGTGGTGTTCGGGCAGTGTAGGGGGTCGTGCTGGGGATGGTGTTTCAGGGTTTAGGGCAGTGCAGTAGTGTTCGGGCAGTGTAGGGGGTCGTGCAGGGGAATGGTGTTTCAGGGTTTAGGGCAGTGCAGTGGTGTTCGGGCAGTGTAGTGGGTCGTGCTGGGGGTGGTGTTTCAGGGTTTAGGGCAGTGCAGTGGTGTTCGGGCAGTGTAGGGGGTCGTGCACGGGGTGGTGTTTCAGGGTTTAGGGCAGTGCAATGGTGTTCTGGGCAGTGTAGGGGGTCGTCCTGGGGGTGGTGTTTCAGGGTTTAGGGCAGTGCAGTGGTGTTCGGGCAGTGTAGGGGGTCATGCTGGGGCTGGTGTTTCAGGGTTTTGGGCAGAGCAGTCGTGTTCGGGCAGTGTAGGGGGTCGTGCTGGGGGTGGTGTTTTAGGGTTTAGGGCACTGCAGTGTTGTTCGGGCAGTGTAGGGGGTCTTGCTGGGGGTGGTGTTTCAGGGTTTAGGGCAGTGGTGTTCGGGCAGTGTAGGGGGTCTTGCTGGGGGTGAGGTTTCAGGGATTAGGGCAGTGCAGTGGTGTTCGGGCAGTGTAGGGGGTCTTGCTGGGGCTGGTGTTTCAAGGTTTAGGGCAGTGCAGTAGTGTTCGTGCAGTGTAGGGGGTCATGCTGGGGGCGGTGTTTCAGGGTTTAGGGCAGTGCAGTAGTGTTCGGGCAGTGTAGGGGGTCGTGCAGGGGGTGGTGTTTCAGGGTTTAGGGCAGTGCAATGGTGTTCAGGCAGTGTAGGGGGTCTTGCTGGGGGTGATGTTTCAGGGTTTAGGGCAGTGAAGTGGTGTTCGGGCAGTGTAGGGGGTCTTGCTGGGGGTAGTGTTTCAGGGTTTAGGGCAGTGCAGGGGTGTTCGTGCAGTGTAGGGGGTCGTGCTGGGGATGTTGTTTCAGGGTTTAGGCCAGTGCAGTAGTGTTCGGGCAGAGTAGGGGGTCGTGCAGGGGGAATGGTGTTTCAGGGTTTAGGGCAGTGCAGTGGTGTTCGGGCAGTGTAGTGGGTCATGCAGGGGGTGGTGTTTCAGGGTTTAGGGCAGTGCAGTGGTGTTCGGGCAATGTAGGGGGTCGTGCTGGGGCTGGTGTTTCAGGGTTTAGGGCAGTGCAGTGGTGTTCGGGCAGTGTAGGAGGTCTTGCTGGGGTTGGTGTTTCAGGGTTTAGGGCAGTGGTGTTCGGGCAGTGTAGGGGGTCTTGCTGGGGGTGATGTTTCAGGGTTTAGGGCAGTGCAGTGGTGTTCGGGCAGTGTAGGGTGTCGTGCTGGGGGTGGTGTTTCAGGGTTTAGGGCAGTGCAGTGGTATTCGGGCAGTGTAGGGGTCGTGCACGGGGTGGTGTTTCAGGGTTTAGGGCAGTGCAGTGGTGTTCGGGCAGTGTAGGGGGTTGTGCTGGGGCTGGTGTTTCAGGGTTTAGGGCAGTGCAATGGTGTTCTGGCAGTGTAGGGGGTCGTGCTGGGGCTAGTGTTTCACAGTTTAGGGCAGTGCAATGGTGTTCGGGCAGTGTAGGGGTCATGCTGGGGCTGGTGTTTCAGGGTTTAGGGCAGTGCAGTGGTGCTCAGGCAGTGTAGTGGGTCGTGCTGGGGGTGGTGTTTATGGGTTTAGGGTAGTGCAGTGGTGTTCGGGCAGTGTAGGGGGTCGTGCTGGGGCTGGTGTTTCAGGGTTTAGGGCAGTGCAGTGTTGTTCGGGCAGTGTAGGGGGACGTGCTGGGGCTTGTGTTTCAGGGTTTTGGGCAGTGCAGTGGTGTTCGGGCAGTGTAGGGGGTCGTGCTGGGGGTGGTGTTTCAGGGTTTAGGGCAGTGGTGTTCGGGCAGTGTAGGGGGTCTTGCTGGGGGTGATGTTTCAGGGTTTAGGGCAGTGGAGTGGTGTTTGGACAGTGTAGGGGGTCTTGCTGGGGATAGTGTTTCAGGGTTTAGGGCAGTGCAGTGGTGTTTGGGCAGTGTAGGGGGTCGTGCTGGGGGTGGTGTTTCAGGGTTTAGGGCAGTGCAGTGGTGTTCGGGCAGTGTAGGGGGTCGTGAAGGGGTGGTGTTTCAGGGTTTAGGGCAGTGCAGTGGTGTTCGGGCAGTGTAGGGGGTCGTGCTGGGGGTGGTGTTTCAGGGTTTAGGGCAGTTCAGTGGTGTTCGAACAGTGTAGGGGGTCGTGCAGGGGCTGGTGTTTCAAGGTTTAGAGCAGTGCAGTGGTGTTCGGGCAGTGTAGGGGGTCGTTCTGGGGGTAGTGTTTTAGGGTTTAGGGTAGTGCAGTGGTGCTTGTGTAGTGTAGGGGGTCGTGCTGGGGGTAGTGTTGTAGGGTTTAGGGTAGTGCAGTGGTGTTCGGGCAGTGTAGGGGGTCTTGCTGGGGGTGGTGTTTCAGGGTTTAGGGCAGTGGTGTTCGGGCAGTGTAGGGGGTCTTGCTGGGGGTGATGTTTCAGGGTTTAGGGCAGTGCAGTGGTGTTCGGGCAGTGTAGGGGTCTTGCTGGGGGTAGTGTTTCAGGGTTTAGGGCAGTGCAGGGGTGTTCGTGCAGTGTAGGGGGTCGTGCTGGGGATGGTGTTTCAGGGTTTAGGGCAGTGCAGTAGTGTTCGGGCAGTGTAGGGGGTCGTGCAGGGGGAATGGTGTTTCAGGGTTTAGGGCAGCAGTGGTGTTCGGGCAGTGTAGGGGTCTTGCTGGGGGTGATGTTTCAGGGTTTAGGGCAGTGCAGTGGTGTTCGGGCAGTGTAGGGTGTCGTGCTGGGGGTGGTGTTTCAGGGTTTAGGGCAGTGCAGTGGTGTTCGGGCAGTGTAGGGGGTCGTGCATGGGGTGGTGTTTCAGGGTTTAGGGCAGTGCAATGGTGTTCTGGCAGTGTAGGGGTTGTGCTGGGGCTAGTGTTTCACGGTTTAGGGCAGTGCAGTGGTGTTCGGGCAGTGTAGGGGGTCATGCTGGGGCTGGTGTTTCAGGGTTTAGGGCAGTGCAGTGGTGTTCGTGCAGTGTAGGTGGTCGTGCTGGGGCTGGTGTTTCAGGGTTTAGGGCAGTGCAGTGGTGCTCAGGCAGTGTAGGGGGTCGTGCTGGGGGTGGTGTTTCTGGGTTTAGGGTAGTGCAGTGGTGTTCGGGCAGTGTAGGGGTCGTGCTGGGGCTGGTGTTTCAGGGTTTAGGGCAGTGCAGTGGTGTTCGGGCAGTGTAGGGGGTCGTGCTGGGGCTGGTGTTTCAGGGTTTTGGGCAGAGCAGTGGTGTTCGTGCAGTGTAGGGGGTCGTGCTGGGGGTGGTGTTTCAGGGTTTAGGGCGGTGCAGTGGTGTTCGGGCAGTGTAGGGGGTCGTGCTGGGGGTGGTGTTTCAGGGTTTAGGGCAGTGGTGTTTGGGCAGTGTAGGGGGTCTTGCTGGGGGTGATGTTTCAGGGTTTAGGGCAGTGGAGTGGTGTTTGGGCAGTGTAGGGGGTCTTGCTGGGGATAGTGTTTCAGGTTTTAGGGCAGTGCAGTGGTGTTTGGGCAGTGTAGGGGGCCGTGCTGGGGGTGGTGTTTCAGGGTTTAGGGCAGTGCAGTGGTGTTCGGGCATTGTAGGGGGTCGTGAAGGGGTGGTGTTTTAGGGTTTAGGGCAGTGCAGTGGTGTTCGGGCAGTATAGGGGTCGTGCTGGGGGTGGTGTTTCAGGGTTTAGGGCAGTGCAGTGGTGTTCGGGCATTGTAGGGGGTCGTGAAGGGGTGGTGTTTCAGGGTTTAGGGCAGTGCAGTGGTGTTCGGGCAGTATAGGGGGTCGTGCTGGGGGTGGTGTTTCAGGGTTTAGGGCAGTGCAGTGGTGTTCGGGCAGTGTAGGGGGTCATGCTGGGGGTGGTGTTTCAGGGTTTAGGGCAGTGGTGTACGGGTAGTGTAGGGGGTCTTGCTGGGGGTGATGTTTCAGGGTTTAGGGCAGTGGAGTGGTGTTTGGACAGTGTAGGGGGTCTTGCTGGGGATAGTGTTTCAGGGTTTAGGGCAGTGCAGTGGTGTTTGGGCCGTGTAGGGGGTCGTGCTGGGGGTGGTGTTTCAGGGTTTAAGGCAGTGCAGTGGTGTTCGGGCAGTGTAGGGGGTCGTGAAGGGGGTGGTGTTTCAGGGTTTAGGGCAGTGCAGTGGTGTTGGGGCAGTGTAGGCGTTCGTGCTGGGGGTGGTGTTTCAGGGTTTAGGGCAGTGCAGTGGTGTTCGAACAGTGTAGGGGGTCGTGCAGGGGCTGGTGTTTCAAGGTTTAGGGCAGTGCAGTGGTGTTCGGGCAGTGTAGGGGGTCATTCTGGGGGTAGTGTTTTAGGGTTTAGGGTAGTGCAGTGGTGCTTGTGTAGTGTAGGGGGTCGTGCTGGGGTTAGTGTTGTAGGGTTTAGGGTAGTGCAGTGGTGTTCGAGCAGTGTAGGGGTCTTGCTGGGGGTGGTGTTTCAGGGTTTAGGGCAGTGGTGTTCGGGCAGTGTAGGGGGTCTTGCTGGGGGTGATGTTTCAGGGTTTAGGGCAGTGCAGTGGTGTTCGGGCAGTGTAGGGGTCTTGCTGGGGGTAGTGTTTCAGGGTTTAGGGCAGTGCAGGGGTGTTCGTGCAGTGTAGGGGGTCGTGCTGGGGATGGTGTTTCAGGGTTTAGGGCAGTGCAGTAGTGTTCGGGCAGTGTAGGGAGTCGTGCAGGGGGAATGGTGTTTCAGGGTTTAGGGCAGTGCAGTGGTGTTCAGGCAGTGTAGGGTGTCATGCTGGGGGTGGTGTTTCAGGGTTTAGGGCAGTGCAGTGGTGTTCGGGCAGTGTAGGGGGTCGTGCACGGGGTGGTGTTTCAGGGTTTAGGGCAGTGCAGTAGTGTTTGGGCAGTGTAGGGGTTGTGCTGGGGCTGGTGTTTCAGGGTTTAGGGCAGTGCAATGGTGTTCTGGCAGTGTAGGGGGTCGTGCTGGGGCTAGTGTTTCACGGTTTAGGGCAGTGCAGTGGTGTTCAGGCAGTGTAGGGGGTCATGCTGGGGCTGGTGTTTCAGGGTTTAGGGCAGTGCAGTGGTGTTCGTGCAGTGTAGGTGGTCGTGCTGGGGCTGGTGTTTCAGGGTTTAGGGCAGTGCAGTGGTGTTCGGGCAGTGTAGGGGGTCATGCTGGGGCTGGTGTTTCAGGGTTTAGGGCAGTGCAGTGGTGCTCAGGCAGTATAGGGGGTCGTGCTGGGGGTGGTGTTTCTGGGTTTAGGGTAGTGCAGTGGTGTTCGGGCAGTGTAGGGGGTCGTGCTGGGGGTGTGTTTCAGGGTTTAGGGCAGTGCAGTGGTGTTCGGGCAGTGTAGGGGGTCGTGCTGGGGGTGGTGTTTCAGGGTTTTGGGCAGAGCAGTGGTGTTTGTGCAGTATAGGGGGTCGTGCTGGGGGTGGTGTTTCAGGGTTTAGGGCAGTGCAGTGGTGTTCGGGCAGTGTAGGGCGTCGTGCTGGGGGTGGTGTTTCAGGGTTTAGGGCAGTGGTGTTCGGGCAGTGTAGGGGGTCTTGCTGGGGGTGATGTTTCAGGGTTTAGGGCAGTGGAGTGGTGTTTGGGCAGTGTAGGGGTCGTGAAGGGGGTGGTGTTTCAGGGTTTAGGGCAGTGCAGTGGTGTTCGGGCAGTGTAGGGGGTCGTGCTGGGGGTGGTGTTTCAGGGTTTAGGGCAGTGCAGTGGTGTTCGAACAGTGTAGGGGGTCGTGCAGGGGCTGGTGTTTCAAGGTTTAGGGCAGTGCAGTGGTGTTCGGGCAGTGTAGGGGGTCGTTCTGGGGGTAGTGTTTTAGGGTTTAGGGTAGTGCAGTGGTGCTTGTGTAGTGTAGGGGGTCGTGCTGGGGGTAGTGTTTTAGGGTTTAGGGTAGTGCAGTGGTGTTTGTGTAGTGTAGGGGGTCATGTTTTAGGGTAGTGCAGTGGTGTTTGGGTAGTGTAGGGGGACGTGCTGGGGGTATTGTTTTAGGATTTAGGTTAGTGCAGTGGTGTTTGGGTAGTGTAGGGGATCGTGCTGGGGTAGTGTTTTAAGGTTTAGGGTAGTGCAGTGGTGTTTGTGTAGTGTAGGGGGTCATGCTGGGGGTAGTGTTTTAGGGTTTAGGATATTGCAGTGGTGCTTGTGTAGTGTAGGGAGTCGTGCTGGGGTAGTGTTTTAGGGTTTAGAGTAGTGCAGTAGTGTTTTTTGTAGTGTAGGGGGTCATGTTTTAAGATGCAACGCTCCAATACCTGACCAGTCTGCACTACATAAAACTGCAAAAAACTAAAAATAAAAAGTGTTTTGCACACTTTTGTCATTGGGCTATATGTGGGCTACATCTGGGTAATATTTGTGCTACATTTGGGCTCTTTTTTCTCTGGTGGCCATCTTGGAAGACTTCTTTGTTATGAAGTTTCCTAATTTCCTCATTTACTGCAGTCTCCTCAGTAGGAAATGCTTTCAGTTTTTTACTTTGATTCCATCATGAAGGCATTCAGATGTGTCTCACATTTGCCATAAATTCAGAATGTTAGCACTCTTGTTGCTCATTAGATCAATGTACTAAAGCTACTGCTCACCAGGGAGTTAACTGGAAGTCTGCTGCTGGTATTGAAAGTGATTGTTTCAGTCTGCATGTCAGAATTTTCTAATGAAATAGAAGAGGATTTGAGATCTCACTTAAAACATGCCCTCATTTTTCTTTCTGCAGCACTAACCATAATTTCTATTTAAAAAAGAACCCCCTCATTTTGTTCCTTTTTAAATTAAATGTTTTAAGTATTAACGGTTTATTCCAATCAAGATGGCTTCCGGTGTGCCATACTTTTGTCATAAGTAAGGCTGTTAGCGCTCTAGTTGTTCTTTAGAACACTCTGGGAAGCTGCAGTAGAACACAAAGGCATCAACTGGCAGGCTGCTCCTGTTGAAATATAACAGGAAGATATTTGAGATCACACTTGAAACATGTCCTAATTTTTCTTTCTACAGCACTACCCATAATTTTTATGACAAAATGAACCCCATCATTTTGTTCCTTTTTAAATTAAATGTTTTAAGTGTTACCAGTTTATTCCAATCAAGATGGCTTCAGGTGTGCCATACTTTTGTCATAAGTAAGGCTGTTAGCACTCTAGTTGTTCTTTAGAACACTCTGGGAAGCTGCAGTAGAACACAAAGGCATCAACTGACAGGCTGCTCCTGTTGAAATATAACAGGAAGATATTTGAGATCTCACTTGAAACATGTCCTAATTTTTCTTTCTATAGCACTAACCATAATTTCTATGACAAAATGAACCCCATCATTTTGTTCCTTTTTAAATTAAATGTTTTAAGTGTTACCAGTTTATTCCAATCAAGATGGCTTCAGGTGTGCCATACTTTTGTCATAAGTAAGGCTGTTAGCACTCTAGTTGTTCTTTAGAACACTCTGGGAAGCTGCAGAAGAACACAAAGGAATCAACTGACAGTCTCTGCCCTTGTTGGATGTACATGTTTTACTGAGAATGTCAGACTTCATTCTCACATGACTGAGAAAGATAATGTGAATTTACAGAAAATATGCTCTCATTTTAGCTTCTGGAGCACCTTCCAAATCTGTATGGGGCAAGCATGTGAAAATAGTTTTCTCTCAAACATGATTCATGATATCCCAGCAGAAGGTTTTTCACAGGGTAAAATCACCTTAGAACAAACCACAATTCCTGAAATTAGTATGGTACCATCAACAAATGAATTCTAATGTAACTAAAGTCTGTTATCACCCTTAATAGTTCTCCTTTTGGTAACCCTCAAAATCTTTGATTCACTACAAGGCATTTCAATGGGGTACTATCATGTATATTGGTCTCAAGATGGCTGCCAGCAATTCCAGGATGAAGTGCAGACAGCCAATCAGATCTCACGATGACGTGTGGTTAGGCTCCGCCCAGATATATATGTGTTTTTACTTTTGATTTTCTCAGCAACTACTGAACGGATTTACACCATTTAACAAAAAGGGTTCTTTCTGAACCAAGAACTACCTCTTTGCCAAATTTGGTGTAATTCCGTTCAGCAGTTCGGGCTGTAGCCGTGTCTAAAGTTTCCTATGGGAAAATGAATGGGGAAAACACGTTTTGGGACCCCCTTTTTCTCGGCCCCCGCTTTATGAATCACCCCGAGACTTTCAGGGTAGGAGCGGACCGGAGCGGGCCATAAAGTTTGAAAATTTCGCGAAGATTCATCAACCGGCAAGCGAGTTATTTCAAATAGAATGTCGCGGATTTCCTATGGAAAATAGGTCCTAACTATAACTATCTACTGGCCTCCACAGGCCCTTAGATAATATATATATATATATATATATATATATATATATATATATATATATATATATATATATATATAAAATAAAATAACCATAGGATTGAGGTACATTAGACTTACAAATTTTCATTTAAAAAACCTTTGAAATTCACTGGAAAAACCATAGGTTTCAGGCACGTTATAGTTAGAAATTAGCATTTAAAAAACCATAGAAATTAACTGAAAAAACCATAGGTTTCAGGAACGTTATAGTTAGTTGGACATTTCACTTGTACAAAACCATAGAAATTCTGGCGTTATAGTTAGTTCAGCTAACTATAACTCGCGCCCCGCAATGCACTGCTGATGACGTCACATATTACATCATTCATGACATGGTCAGTGACATCACTGATGACATCACTGATGACATCTCAAATGACATCACTGATGACATCACTGATGACATCACTGATGACATCATCCACGTGAAAATCAGATGCACCTCCTCACACCTGAATATAACCTTTGATACACCCACTCTAAAATACAGACTACCATTTTTGAAAAAATAGACACATCAATACCAGTTACTAAATACGCACTGACTGATTCCTAGGTCTACACACACATCCACTCATTCACCCATACAGTCACTCATACATGCAGTCACTCATCAATACAACACTATCATATGCACTCATACACCTATACAGACACTCACACACTGCCACATATCCAGAGTTACTCACACATTTAGTCAGTCATGCAAAGAATCAATCATACTTCCATTTACTCACCTATACAGTTATACAGACACAACCTCACTTATTCATACAGATACTAACACATAATTACTCTCTTATAGAATCACTGATACAAATACACACTCATCCATGCAGCCACTCTCACAATTACTGACTCTCACATATAGTTATTTATATACACCATCACTCACATATACTGCCTTTTACATATGTAGTTACTTGCACATGTACCACTGAGACATCCATTCACTCAGCAACACACCCATACACACACTCACCCACCCATATAGCTGTTTCCACATGCACTGTTGAACCCATACACCCAGTGAATCAACCACTCACACATCTATGCACAGAGTCACACACCTCCCACCCACCCACACACACACTCAGGCAGCCATACAAATACTCAGGCAAGCAATCAATAACCCATATAGACAGTCATGCAGCTACTCACCAACCCATGCAGCAGCTTACACAACAACAGACAGACTGATACAGACTTTCACACAGTTTAGTCACTAACCCATGCATTCAGTAAGATACATTTAATCACTCACTTATACAGTCAGTCACGTACCTACTAAATCCTCCATACAGACACTTATACACCCACTCATTCCTCAATACAGCTTGGCATATATATAAAACAAAATTAAACTTTACAGAAACACACTGTCACTGTATGATATCATCAGTGATGTCGTCAGTGATGTCATTTGAGATGTCATCAGTGATGTCATCAGTGATGTCACTGACCATGTCATGAATGATGTAATATGTGACATCATCAGCAGTGCATTGTGGGGTGCAAGTTATAGTTAGCTGAACTAACTATAACGCCGGAATTTCTATGGTTTTGTACAAGTGAAATGTCCAACTAACTATAACGTTCCTGAAACCTATGGTTTTTTCAGTTAATTTCTATGGTTTTTTAAATGCTAATTTTCAACTATAACGTGCCTGAAACCTATGTTTTTTTCAGTGAATATATATATAAGTATATATAAATATAATCAAAGGCGGGCGGTTTTTTGGTGTGCATCCTGACAGCAGGTGGTGCATATTAGCGATTCCGCAAGCTCTTAAACACTGCCAAAATTGTCACTCAAAATCCGAAAGATCCGGCATTTATTTATAACTTTATTTTGGCAACTAGAGTCACAGAACGTGTTTCAGCTGCACACCAGCATTGCAAGGTGGAAATATTATATGATATGGCTGGTGGGCCTCATCATGTAATCCTCCAATAATACACAAAAGTGGACCTCAGCTTCACCCATAGCAGCCTTAACTCGGTCCTGGTAGTTTAGCCTAAGCAGTCAGGCGTACTCAGAGGAGCATATGTTAAGAATGAAACATTGACACCAATTTATAAAAATAGATTGTATTTTTATATAAATATAGGCACCAAACTGAACTTGATACGTTTCATATAACTGGAGTTATAGATTTTCAAAGTGTTCACAGATAAGTACAATAAAAGCTGCCCATCATTCACCATTAAAGTCAATAGGAGAAAACATACTTGGCAAGGCGAGTTCAAATGAACCCTCTTGTGGTTAAGGTTCTGTTGGCCCCTATGTAGGAAGGTGGAATCTGACTATATGGTTGCCTCCACTTTTTTTATGGTGTTTTGCTGGTTTATGACTTAGTTGGACTGGGATCCTGCTATTCAGGGCCCCAGTCTATCTGCTTTCTCTGTAAAATGGATTCCATGTGCCTTAGGCACATCTCTGATTGGGATCTGGAGTGCCCTTATAAGTCCCTAGTATAAGGTATACTATGTACCAAGGGCATAGGTACCTCAGAGGCCTGCCAGGGGCTGCAGCATGTATTATGCCACCCCTGGAAGGCCATCCAAACTGACACCACAGGTCTGCTACTGCAGCCTGGGTAAGGTGGTGCATGCACCCCTTACTGTGATATAGGTTACCTATATCACGAAATACATACACACCTAGAAACCTATAAGTCACTCCTAAGGCAGGCCTTATCAATCCTAAAGGCAGAGTGCATGGTTCCTATGTGAGAGGGTGCCCCTGCATGAGCAGGGCCCCTCTGCAGCGTTCGGAGACCATCTCTGATGCTGTTTGTAGTGCAGCCTGACCATATACTCTTAAGCGCATTATATCCTCGCGGTAAAATGCTAACTTTGGAATGGCTGCACCTAAACATGTCGTGTTTGGTGTCAAACATCTTGGAATACTACCCCCGCCAATCCTGGCAGCGGGGTAGCATTCCACCCTTCTAGAGGGAAAGACATGTTAACTCTGGCTTACCCGGTAACTTCTTTCTGAAGCCCTGGCATCACAAAATGGATGCTGCTGCCACAGACACAAGTCTGGCCTCCTGCTGCTGGACGAAACTCCGGCAGGGGAGGCCTGGACAATAGGTTTCCTGTTGCAGGGAGGTGTGACCACCTCCCCAGACAGGATAATGTGTATTGGGGCTGGGTGGGTGCACTCTTAGAGTGCTTTGAAGTCCTGCACTGGGGAGCAAAAGGCTCCTCTGTGCATATGCCAGTTCAAACCAGCTCAGGGGCTACCTGCCCCTGCTCTGGCACGAAACTGGACAAAGGGAAGTGGGTGTAGCCACCCCTCCCTTGACCCTCCCATAGGTGGGGTCATAGAGTTAGTCCCTCCCTGTTTTACTAGTTAAAATGGGGAACCCTTGCCACAGCAAGATTAGATATCCCTGGACTAAACTTGGAAACTGAATCCTGGACCTTCGACGCTCTACATCACGATTAGAGGACTGAAGAATCTCCTTTGGGGTCAAGGAGTGACTCCCCTGCTTGGCAGGCACCAAAACGATAACGACGGTCGCAAACTACGCCGCTCCCGCCGGAGTCCGAAGTCCCTGCAGCCCAAGAAGTGGATTTCCTGACTTCTCCAAGGCCATCGTGAGTCCCCAGCGAAGCTGAGGCAAGTGGACCCCACGAGTGACGAGGAACCGCGACCCCTGGGTACCGTGCACTATTATCGAGTGCAAACCCTTCACAACGTTCTACGAACCTGTGCTTTGGACCACGTGTGGTCCCAACCTCCAGCAGGAATCCCTCCGAAGATCAGAGGCCTACACCGTCCTGAGTGACCGTGGGCCCCTGTTGAGTGATTCCACCCGAGGTGTCTTCGCGATCCCTTGCCAGCCGGCTCGTGGGTCCCCAGAAGACTTTCTAAAGAAACCAAAGGGCTCCCCTGGTTGCTCCAGGCCTGCCCTGACTTACCCTCGCTGGGTGAGTTCCCCAGACCTTGCTGGTCTGCACCATCGACGATCTTCAGCTACATTGAGACTTGCCGTTGCCAAGGCTTGTTGGGTGCAATCCGGTCGCCGACACCGCAGCACTCGACAGACATCGTGTACCAGCCCGAATCCTGCTCCTAGTCGCCAACAACACCTCCTGGACCTCGTGGCTGCAGAAACGAGACGACCGTCAACGCACCTGAAGCACTCGACATCGGTGGGCATCTGTCCATCGCCTTCCTGGTCACTGGCTAGTGACCCAGACTCTGTCCCCTCTGCTTTCAGGTTCTTCAGAACTCTGATCCACTCTTGGATCCACCCGGACACTTTTCTCCTGGTCGCCAGCAGCACTTTGCAGCAGATCGCCATAAGAAACGACGACGAAACCCGACCCCGAAAGGCACCTATGCACCCGGTTTCCCTGGGTGAGGTAACACGAGTACTCCGGTGCTCCCGTGGGTAGAGACTCTTCAAAGTCCTAGATCTCAAAGGGTTTTGTCCTAGTCCTCCTCTAAGTGTCCCTTTCCTTTAATTTCCTGACCGCGACTTTCTCCATAGAAGTAAACGGCGTATCGCGGTTGTGTATTTACACTGCACGCGTCCCCCGTGGGTCCCCTGTGTCACTACCTTGGGTGGTTCCTTGTGGTCCAAGCACTTCTAGAGGCTCTAGGCCTAGTGTCTAGTTCAGTCGTGGTTCTTATACCACTTTATTGGTATATGGTTTGGTACGCCCCTAGGGCCCAAACGTGTATTTGTGCTATTACTGTGATTTAAGATCTTATAACCTATGTACTTCGAACTCTAGCCTCATAAAGAGACTAGAGGGGTGTGTTTAGTAATAAATACATATATTTTGAATATATACCTGGTGTGGTGCTCTTTCATTTGATCACTCAAGAGATTATAGACTGGTAAAACAAGCTGCTTTACATTCCTTCAAGACTTAGCCTGAAGGCTGCTCTCCATAGCTACCACTAGGATAGCTTTCAATAAGGTTGTCTTTAACCTACCTACCATAAGAGTCGATTTGGACTGGTGCAAGGTGCCCACTATAATTAGTGGACAGCATATGCCAGGCCAACTTCTCACACCCTAGAACATGACTCGACAGTCGTTACTTTGTTACCTTGAAGAGGGAGTCCGAGTGCAGAGGTTACTTGGCTTTCCTTGGTGCTGCTGGGATCCTCGGGCGCTGTCAAAATTCAGCACATGCCAACTTGTCATTGGAGATGCACTCTACCCTCGGAAACTAGAGAAACTAGAGGTCTTTGGGGTCCTAGGACCCAGGTGCAACAGCTGTATTTCTTCTACCTTGAAGAGGGTAGCTGGCAGCTGTCACTCACCAGGGCAGGTTACTCCAAAGATGCTTTGCTGCACACTCGATGACACCAACTTCAAGATGCAGGTACACAGCAGCGGGGTCATTGACAACGTCAGTCACTGTCGCTGTGAGGTGCTCTCGGGCTGAAGATGTGGATAACGAGGTCGGTCACCCGACTGGCAATCACCAAGCTTTGGCTGCGGTAAATATAGTCTTTGGATACTTCTTCAGCTGGGGGTCGACAGGAGTGGACTAGTGGCTCAAAACTTGTCTTTGGGCTCACTCTTGACAGGCCCAACGGGTCTTAATTCTTGTGACGCAGCATGTTGATTCTTCTGCAGGTTGCAGTTGACTGGTTCCACCAGTCAGGGTAGTCTGCTTTGGATTTCTGGTGTTCACTGGAATCCCTGTTGCTGGCAGTAATGAGCTTTCACCACGGACCTTTCAAAATGGCATGGCCCTTCTGTGATGTAGCTTGGTTCCATGTTGGAACGTCAAAAGGGGATTTGTATGAGGATTCTATGTGAGGCAGTTGATCGGACTCGCTGATGGAAGGGGTGATGAATAAAGCGTCTTAAGTTTACCTGTGTCTTCCATGAATTTACACCTTGTTACACTGGCGACAATTGTTTCTGGTAGTGGGCTGAATCACCCCAACATCAGTCAGGCAGTGTGGATGCCATCTTGAACTGTGGCTGAGATGAAGGAGGCAGAAGAACGTCGTGGAGCATAGAAGGCCGCTCGGCAGGAGGTTAATGAGCAGCGGGCGATGTGTGGTGTTCTCCGCGACGTTATCGTAGGATAGAGATCAGTCTGCGGCATCAGCGGGTTAAACCTTTGACAGCTGAAACGCATAACTTGGTCTGCGGTTCAGCACGCAGCATGTCAGGAGACGCGTTCACGGGTAAGGCTGAGTGTGAGCCCAATCAGCCACAGAAAATAGGAGAAGGGCTATGTTGGATGACGGAAGGAAAATAAGCCCAGACAACTCAAGAAATAGAAGCAAAGGTTTACGGACCTAAGTCGCAGGCCATTTTTAAATTATCAGGATAAAGAGCAAAGAGTCTACAGGTTGCCTTGAAAATATTCACGAAGGAAACTACGAGGGAGCGGTGGCAAGCACATCTCATTTGCTTGTCCTCACGGTGACTGGCGCACCTATTGGGTACTTTGTAGTGTAAGCTGACATTTAAGTAGAGTGTCTCTGTTTGTGAGATAAATATAAGTTACGGTACTGCCTACATTGTATTCAAGTGATCTGTTTTTAGAAAATCACTGTAAGATAGGTTGTTACGTAACAATTGGTATATTTATTGGGGGTGAGGCATTCTTGGTGGAAGATAAAAATGCAAAATGTAACTGCTCCCTCATATTTTGTGACAAGTCCTGGGGAACTCCCTGTGAAGTGACAGAAGTGGAAAAAAGAATTTGAAAATTATGCCAGCTTTTGTGGCACGAATTTGAGTGCAGAGAGGAAGCAGGCACTTTTGCTCCACTGTTTAGGTGGGGAGGGACAGGAGGTTTTGGAAAACTTGCCACAATTAAGTGCTGCAGTCCAAAGAGGGTTAAATAATTATGAGGTGTGTATCAAGCAGTTAGATCTGCATTATCTACCAAAAGTAAGCATCATCATGGAAAGATATTATTTTGGATTAAGAGAGCAGGGGAAAGAAGAAACAGGGGAGGAGTTTGTGACTGCTCTGAGAAAATTGGCGGCTAGTTGCAAATTTGGTGAATTGCTTGAAGAGAGAATGCATGACCAATTTGTGTTGAAATGTTGCAGTGATAAAATAAGGGAAGAGCTGTGGTTTAAGGATGAACCACCTCTGGATGAAGTGATGGTCATTGCTAAACGTGTTGAACACATGTTGAAGTGTGTGAACGAACTGAGCAAGGTGGGCAAACAAACTGCTTCTGCTGAGAAGGTAGAAGAGGTGATATGTCTAGTAACGCAGAGGTCTAATCCAGTTAGCAATAAGAGTGGGAAGGAAGAGAAAAAAAGGTGCAATGGGGTTTCAAAGAACATGTTATCACTGTGGCAAATTTGGTCATAAAGCTAATGCCAATTGTTGCCCAGCTCTCAAAGTGGTATGCAACTGTTGAGGTAAGAGAGGTCATTTTTCAAAAAATTGTCGCAGTCGAAACAAAAGGGAAAGCAAAAATGAGGTTAAGGGGGTTATTTATAAGGTGAATGAGTGTGGTGTGAAACATCCTTCAGAGTGGGTCAAAGTGGGTGATGTTAAGATAAAAATTACATTTGATTCTTGCTCTCACCTCATCTTGATTTCTAAGGAAATGTATGAGCGGAATTTTTGTGGTAAAGTTAAGTTATTGGGGTCAGATGTGAGATCAACAGGTTACGGTGGAACACCTATAAAAATGCTGGGGTATTTTCAAACCTGTGTGGTTTGCGGATGCAATAATTTATGTGGCTTACAAAGGCGATAATCTGCTGAGTTGGACGCACCAGGCACGTCTGGGCATTTCTCTTAATCCTAATGCAAACCCCCCAGCACAGGTACAAGTGATAGAGAATGCTGGTTACACATTTGTGATGATGTTTGAGAAGTTGTTTAAGGATATGTTGGGGCGTTTGAAAGGCTATAGTTACCGGATTAACTTGAAGCTGGGTGCCAAGCCAGTTACAGCCAGGGTGAGGAGGATTCCACTGAGTGAGCAGTGTAGTAAAAGAGGCACTCTTGTGGTTTGGCACCCTATGATGACCTTCGACTACCATCATTTTAATTGACTTTAGTGTGTTATTTTACCCTAGGCTGGATATATGAGACGGTCCTGCATATGCCTGCTTTTCTTCTTTCTTGTAATCTTGCTGTCTTTAAGTGGGAGCTGTCATGGAGTAGAACAGTCTTGCCAAGAACAGAAGGTGTGGGATGTGCATTTGAAGGCGTGAGAGGGAGAGAGAGGTGTGGAATGTCGAAGTGCAGTGTTGTGAGCGGTGGTGCACACATCTGCTCGGTGTTTTACATTGATGAGTTCTTACTATTGGCTTTGACATGGCCTCATGTCATCTTGTTTTCTGACTTTGCTTTGCTTCAGCTTTTGTGCGTGCACAGCAGTGCTTGCAAGTTGTTTGCGTTATGAGAATTATGAAGTGCTTACTATTGGCTTTGACATAGCCTCATGTCATCTTGTTTTCTGACTTTGCGTTGCTTCAGCTTTTCTGCATGCACAACAGTGCTTGCAAGTTGTTTGGGTTATGAGTGTTTACTATTGGCTTTGACATGGCCTCATGTCATTTTGTTTTCTGGCTTTGCCTTGCTGCTCGCACGTAACTGGAAAGTGGGGAGGGCAGGTTCTGCTCTTCACTTGTTTTTCGCTCCTCACTGACCAGGGTGAACTGGATATTATCTGTGGAATGTGCAACTCTGCCTCGAAGTCAAAATACGGGAGCTTGGCCAGCCTCTGTCTTGGCCTTGACGCAGACTGGTACAGCCAGCTCAGTTCTTTCTCATGAGAAGGGGGCGAGGTTTTCTAGAAGCTTCGTCTTACGTTTAGTAATGATATTTAAGCTGGGAACCTTCGAGGGCCAGGTGGAAGCTCGCCACAGAATAGACGTATTGCTGTGGAGGTGACGGAATTTGAGTCCTGATCGAACTCCTTCCTGGGCTGGTGAAGGGCTCCCCCAGCTTGTGTTGGCAAGGATGTTGCTTAATCGATCGGTGAGGTGTTCCTAACCATTTTGTATATATTTTCTACTCTTTGCTACTTGTATATATTGCATTTTATTCTAATTGTTCATTTTAGTCACTTAATACTTGGGAATCTGCATTTACTGATATATTTGGCCTACCGTTCTAAACATTGCATTAATAAACTAATGTGTGTTATTTTAAATACACCTGAATTTGTTTTCTTGCCTTGCCTAAAGGGAGTGCTGCGTCTTTTCCTCATCTTTAGGGAGTGCTGCTCAAAGTATATGTTATTCTAAATGCATCTGAATTTGTTTTCTTGCCTCACCTAAAGGGAGTGCTGCTTCTTTTCCTCATCTTTAGGGAGTGCTGCTCAAAGTATATGTTATTCTAAATGCACCTGAATTTGTTTTCTTGCCTCGCCTAAAGGGAGTGCTGGTGGGCGGAATTTGCATAGTCGCGCTACGCAAAGCTCCGCAAAACGGTAAAAAATATCCGCGAGCACGCAAAAGTTCCGCGAACACGCGGAATTGCTTGTTCCGCCCGTTCGCGATGCTTTTTTCCTGTTCGCGAACGATGTTTGCGTGGTCGGGGAGAAATATCTCGCGAACACGCATTTTGAAAGCGCGAACAAGGAAAAAACTCCGCGAAGTCGCAGATCGCGAAATTTATGGCAATTTCGCGTTCTCCGCGGAACGCGAAATTACCCAAATTCAGCAAATTCCGCGAGCGGAACAGAATTTACCGCCCATGCCTAGTCTTTTCCTCATCTTTAGGGAGTGCTGCTCAAAGTGAATTATTTAAAGGTGCAGTGGTATATTTGCCTCCAGCGTGGGAGTGCAGGGTTTGGGTGTGTCCTTTTTGTGAAAAGCACATTCATTACATCTTGGCGTCACTTGCAGGATTCTAACGTTGAACTTAAAAGGGGAAAATAAACATGTTATCTAGAAAATCGAAAGCGGATTCCCAGATACCAATTGATATACCTGGATGGGAGGTTGTCCCATATAGCGCATTAGCTCATGAGTGGGCTAATTGTGCTGGGCTGAGTGAGAATTGGAGTGTGTGTTTAGGTGACGCTAAGCCAGCACAAGTGGTTGCGTGTTTGCAAAAAGTGCCTGGGAAGAAAGGAGAGGAGCTTGCTACGTTAGGAAGAAGAGGCTGGATTCTCTTAAGTGCTTATCGTGAAATGCATGAAAAATATGTTCAGCTGCAGAGTGGATTTGAAAAATTAGAGAAACAGTTTGTTGAAGCGAAAAATGCCTCTACGATGTTAACCTGTCAGAATAAGTTATTGCATGATAAGTTGGAAACCTACCAGACTGTGGCAGGAAAGGCTGCAGTTTGTATCGTGCAATACAAGTATAGGAAAAGGAGAGGAAGGGTTAACAAGAGAAAAGTACGTTTAGCTATTGCAAAAGTAGAAATTGACTGGGACTCTGAAACGTGGGATGGAAATATTTGGGATTCCTCAGAGTTTTCGGACTCTGGAGGAGAGCATGATCAGACTGGCGAGTGTAATCAGGCTGGCAGGCAGGGTGCAGTGAATGATGAATCTTGCTCTACATGGAAAAACGCTATCCTGAAAAAAGATGTTTTAAAAGCATGGTCAATTCAGAAAGGAAACAGTGTATCATGTGTGCCAGTTCAAAAGCAGTGTGCTATTTTACTTTTAAATTCAGATGCTGGACAAATACAGATGCTTTTGTGCTTTTGCGCATTGAAAGACACTGGGCAGAGGGCAATAGGATATAATGTGATTTATCAATGGGAGGTAGCTACTGTTATAAAGTGGCATATACAGACAGAGACTGCAGTTTTGCATGAACAGTTAGTCCAGGTCCCAATAGAAAGTCCAGGGGTGGAGTTTGAGACACCGGATTCCCCAGTGAAGTGGCAGATTGTACTGCAAAGCGCAGATACTGGGCATGACAGAACATTTAATACCCTTACAGATGAAAAGGCTAAAATCTTGGAGACAGAGGTGGCGACACACGTGTGCATAACTAAATACGAGCACCTAGGAGATAAGGACCATACAAACAGGTGGGCAGAAAATGAAGGGATTAGTATTCCCCTAGATTTACTCAGAACTGTGATTCTTATGCGTCAGAATGCACAAGCCAGACCAGTCCCACAGAAGGTGAGGGGCGTGTTGAAGAAAGGAAAATTACCAGAGCAGCTGGATTGCCTTGGGCTTCTGCCAATTGATAAAGGGAGCACGTATCCAGCAGTGAGTGGAGAAATAGTCAGGAAGGAGACTGCCCCAGCCCTTCTTACTGTGCAGGGAAAAAGAGAGTTTCATCCCAATACCAAGAATTCAGAGGCTAAAGCGTGGGTAGAATTCTCAGACAATTCCCCAGAGCCAGCAGTGAACCGTGCAGACAGGAATAATAATATTGTGCCTTTAGACTTAAAACAGGGACAGGAAAACGTGCGCTTTCGAAAAATGTTTTTTGCAAGAAGAGTGATGCTTGTTTCTTTTCTAGGTCATCATACTGCGACATGTTGGTGTGCCTGATGTCTCTGCCCGTGTATGAGTGCCCCGTATGGGTGGGACCCCCCAAGCCTGGAGGGATCACCGGACAGTGCAAGCTGACATCCTGTGGCTGAACGGCCAGACAGACCTCCAAGACCGATGAACTGATTTAGTGAACATGAAGTACAATGTACACAGTGACCATTTTAAATGTACTCTGGAAGGCTGTGTGTCTTTCACACAAAAGGACTGTTTGTTTAAAAAGAAATAGAACAACAAATATGTTGGGAAATTTAAATTGAAGAAGATGTTTTTTGAGTTGAAGATAAAAAGAAGATGTTGATGTTGCTTTTATTTTTTAGCACTAAATATATAAGTTTGGCTGCTTCAATAGTAGAAGTTCCAGTATTAGCCATTTGAGACATTAGGAGCATTACTGAGTTCATATGCTTGATTCTATTTGCATAATTTATTTTGTGTATCCATCAAACATTTATTCTTGCTGAGTATCTAGATATGCATGGGCTATTTCTACATGCTTTGAAATGACTATTACATGCTTTTATGATTTCACAGTATTATACTTGTGCTTTTAGTTCAGCACATGAGTTTCTGCTTCAACATGTTCTTTAATCGTAGTTGTGACTTTAATTAAGAAGTTTGGTTTTTGATATATGTAAATGGTGATAGTCGAAGGTCATGGGGTGGAATGTAGTGAAAGAGGCACTCTTGTGGTTTGGCACCCTATGATGACCTTCGACTACCATCATTTTAATTGACTTTAGTGTGTTATTTTACCCTAGCCTGGATATATGAGACGGTCCTGCATATGCCTGCTTTTCTTCTTTCTTGTAATCTTGCTGTCTTTCAGTGGGAGCTGTCACGGAGTAGAACAGTCTTGCCAAGAACAGAAGGTGTGGGATGTGCATTTGAAGGAATGAGAGGGAGAGAGAGGTGTGGAATGTCGAAGTGCAGTGTTGTGAGCGGTGGTGCACACATCTGCTCGGTGTTGTACATTGATGAGTTCTTACTATTGGCTTTGACATGGCCTCATGTCATCTTGTTTTCTGACTTTGCCTTGCTTCAGCTTTTGTGCGTGCACAGCAGTGCTTGCAAGTTGTTTGGGTTATGAGAATTATGAAGTGCTTACTATTGGCTTTGACATGGCCTCATGTCATCTTGTTTTCTGACTTTGCCTTGCTTCAGCTTTTCTGCGTGCACAACAGTGCTTGCAAGTTGTTTGGGTTATGAGAATTTTGAGTGTTTACTATTGGCTTTGACATGGCCTCATGTCATCTTGTTTTCTGGCTTTGCCTTGCTGATCGCACGTAACTGCAAAGTGGGGAGGGCAGGTTTCTGCTCTTCACTTGTTTTTCGCTCCTCACTGACCAGAGTGAACTGGATATTATCTGTGGAACGTGCAACTCTGCCTCGAAGTCAAAATACGGGAGCTTGGCCAACCTCCGTCTTGGCCTTGACGCAGACTGGTACAGCCAGCTCGGTTCTCTCATGAGAAGGGGGCGAGGTTTTCTAGAAGCTTTGTCTTACGTTTAGTAATGATATTTAAGCTGAGAACCTTCGAGGGCCAGGTGGAAGCTCGCCACAGAATAGACGTATTGCTGTGGAGGTGACGGAATTTGAGTCCTGATCGAACTCCTTCCTGGGCTGGTGAAGGGCTCCCCCAGCTTGAGTTGGCAAGGATGTTGCTTAATCAATCGGTGAGGTGTTCCTAACCATTTTGTATATATTTTCTACTCTTTGCTACTTGTATATATTGCATTTTATTCTAATTGTTCATTTTGGTCACTTGATACTTGGGAATCTGCATTTACTAATATATTTGGCCTATCGTTCTAAACATTGCATTAATAAACTAGTGTGTGTTATTTTAAATACACCTGAATTTGTTTTCTTGCCTCGCCTAAAGGGAGTGCTGCGTCTTTTCCTCATCTTTAGGGAGTGCTGCTCAAAGTATATGTTATTCTAAATGCACCTGAATTTACTTTCTTGGCTCGCCTAAAGGGTGTGCTGCTTCTTTTCCTCATCTTTAGGGAGTGCTGCTCAAAGTATATGTTATTCTAAATTCACCTGAATTTGTTTTCTTGCCTCGCCTAAAGGGAGTGTGAAAAGCACATTCATTACATACAGGAGGCTGTAAGGGAGGAAATTGCCAGGTTAGTGGATTCTTGGGTGATTGAGTCAGTGGAGGCAACGGAGTGGTTGGCTCCAATTGTGGCGGCCAAGAAGAGTAATAATAAGATTTGTTTGTGTGTGGATCTTCAAGCACTCAATAGGGAGGTTGTGGTGGACAAATTTCCACTCCCCAATATTGATGAAATGGTGTCGACTCTGGATGGTGCATGTTACTTTATCATTCTGGACCTAGCTTCCACCTATCACCAAGTACCTTTGGATAAGTGCTCACAGGAGTTGACAGCATTCATAACTCCAATGGGGGCATTCAAGTTCTTACGAATGCCTTTCGGTTTTGTCTCGTCGGCTTCCGTCTTTCAAAGGATCATGAATGATGATGTCAAGGGAATCTCAGGTGTTTGATGTTACTAGGATGATGTGTTGATTTATGGGAAGACTATTGAAGAGCATGATGGCAGAGTTGTGAAGGTTTTGGAGAGGTTGCTAAAGGCTGGGTTGACGCTACGTCGTGGCAAGTGTAGATTGGGGTGACCGAGGTTGACTACCTAGGCCATCACATATCAAGCAGTGGTGTTAAGCCGAAAAAGGAGTTGGTCGATACCATACCTAAATTGAAAGATCCATGTTCTAAGGAAGAGATGGCCTCGTTTTTGGGTATAGCTGAGTTTTACAGCAAATTTGTAAAGAATTTTGCTGAGAAAACTAATCATCTCAGAAGGTTGTTGTGCAAGAAGGCAGAATTTGTGTGGGATGAGGTGTGCAAGGATGAATTTGCAAGAGTTAAGACGGATCTGAAGAGTGCTCCTGATCTTCAGGCTTTTAAACCAGGTGATAGGACATACATTATCACAGATGCGAGCAAAAAAGGGTTGGGTGCTTTGCTGGTCCAACAGAGGGAAGGTTCGGAACATCTGGTTGCCTGTGCTTCAAGATGCCTAAGAGGTGCCAAGATAAATTACTCAGTCATTGAGAAAGAGGCTCTCGCCATTTTCTGGGCATTAAACAAATTCAGGAAGTTTGTGTGGGGGACCCCCTTCATTGTCAGGTCTGATCACAAGCTTCTGAAGGAAATTTTTGAGAAGAAAGGATGTTGTGGACGAATTTTATGTGAAAGTGTGTGAGATCACCTTGGGAGCAATCAAAGAGGAAGAATGGAAGGTGGAGTTACGGAAGGATTCTGAGCTGTTGAGAGTGATGGAATTGATTCTACAGGACAAGGTGGACAAGCTTAAGAAACCTTGGTTGCTGTTGAGTGATGAGTTGGCCATTAGTAATGGGATGCTAACTAGGGGAACGAGGTTAGTTCCTCCGGCGAGTCTGAGGAACAACATCATTCAAATGGCTCATGAAGGGCAGATGAGAATTTTGAAAACCAAAGAACGCATTAGACAGGATTTTTGGTGGCTGGGTTTGGTTCTCATGGTGGAATGTGTTGTGCGTGATTATCTACCTTGTTCTTTGAGTGGCAAGATACTCAAGCCAAGACAATCACCCATGGTTCGTAGGAAATTACCCATGTGTCCTTGGGAAGAGGTAGCTATAGGTATTGTTGGGCCTCTTCATGGTGAACATCAGACACCGTATTTAATTGTACTTCTAGATTTATACTCAAGGTGGATTGAAGTAAGTTGTGTGCTTGACATTACTTCACAATGTGTGATAAAGTTCCTGGATGCGGTTTTCAAGCGTGAGAGTTTTCCTAGTTCCTTGTTGTCAGACAATGGTCCACAGTTTTGTTCACGTGAGATGGAATAATATTTGGAAGGGTGTGGAATTCAGCACAAGAGAACTTCTCTTTATCATCCAGTGACTAATGGAGCTATTGAGAGGTTGAACAAAACTTTGAAGGAGGGAATACAGTTGGCAAGGCTAAACAGTTTGAATTGGAGAAACAAGTTGCAAAACAGGATTTCAGCCTACAGATTTACGCCTCATTCTTCCATTGGGAAGCCTGCTTTTGAGTTATTCAAAGGGAGATCTCCAAATACCAAAATGTGTCTTGGGTGGATGATACTGGACAAAGGACTGAAGGACAATGGTATTGGTCAGTGGAGGGAGAAGGAGTTGCCTTTGCATCAGAAAGGAAAGGGATATGTTGACTTTCGTAAATGTGCTAAGGCAGCTGAATTCCAGGTTGGTGACAAAGTCAAGATTAAAGCACCTGTGGGCTGTCAAGACCGGTCTAAATTCACAAGTGAGAAGGTTGTGGTGAAATTGTACAAGAATGCAGTTAAAACCAACGATGGACGTATCTGGAAGCACAGCTGTGTGGTTAATGTAAAGCCAAGGAATGAC